>JAASFV010000444.1:0-22297 GCA_023334015.1 Globisporangium paddicum
ATGTCGAGGCCGATGGGCACCTTGCACAGCGAGCTCGAGCAGCTCGCGGCGTACGCGTGCGTCGCGTAGAAACGCCTTGACGCACGGCGCCACCGCAAGGTCCTTGGCATCAGGTTGTTCTCGTTGCCGATGCTGAAGCCTTGTCATTCACAAATAAATAAATAAATATCATCAGCACATGATTATTGACACGTGGCTAGAAACTTGCAGCTTAAGAGAAGCCTCCCATAACCTTTACAGCATTGTTATACGTATCAGCGTGTTGTCATAGACCGCAAAGGCGTTGTAGACCTCCATAGTGCGCACGAGGAGCTCTCCTAGGTAGCAGAGCGGCGGCAGCTCGTCCTTGATCGAGCAGCTTTTGCAGGGTGCCGTGACGCCCACGAACACGTAGATCCCAACGTCCGAGCACGCGCACATAAACTTGTCGTGTGACTTGCTCGGGTCAATCGAGTACAGGTGGATCGTGTTGACGCTGAGGTCCTTCATGACCTTGAGATGTGGTGCCCAGACGGCCTCGTGGTCGTCCATGGCCCAGTCATAGTTGCTCTCGCTGGCCATCTTGCCGGCGTTCGGCCGCGGATAATGTGCCATGCCCTTGAGCCGGAACTCCCCACCGGTCTCCGAGTTGAAGAATTTGTTGTCCTTGGCCACGATCAGCGCGACCCACGCGGCCGCTGGCTGGCAACCGCCAGCACGGTCATGAGCGCGACTGCGACAGCGAAAGACCGGAGAGATGAGCCAAATGCCATTGTACTTGTACTGCTGCTGGTGTCTTGTAGGGAGCGAGTGTACGCCAGTACATGTACATGCGGGCGAGACACTGTCAGTGTCGGTCTTGCTTCGTAAGCGCAGCAACGAGGACAAGTCGTTGATCAACACAGTAACAGTGCAAGTGTTGCTTATTCACATTCCATGACAGTGTTCTCTGGCGCCTTGCCAGCATGCTCTTCCCAGCAGCGAGTTGGTAGTCCTAGTTCTTTGGGAAGCTCTCGACGACCTGCGCGTACGGGAAGGGGCCAAGGAAGTGGCTTGTGTTCTGCTTCTTTGTGGACGCCTCGAGCAGCGCGTAGTCCAACTCGCGGTAGTCGCCCTTGTTGGCCGCGTACGAGCGCGGGTCCCACTCGATCTCAAAGCTGTTGACAAAGAAGCCCTGGAACTGCATGATCCATCTGCGCAGCGCCTCGTATGGGATGAAGTAGAACCCGCAGCGGTCCGTGTCATTTTCCTGGGTCTGCTCAACGACCGGACTGTAGTAACAGCATGCCGATAGAGAGGAGACATACGACACAGTCAGTATTAGTCGACCACAGGTTAGTGAGCAAGATGAAGCTGAGCAAAACGTACGCAAGCGTGCGGGCGATGGCGAGCTCGAGCATGGGCTTGAGGCACACTTCGCGCGCGATGTGCTGCGCAGCCGAGTACTCCCAGAGGCACATGACGGTCATGCGGTCGCCCCAGTCCGTTGTGTTGCGCACAAAGTAGACAAAGTCGCCGTCGGTCTTGCACTGCGACGCGTCCTTGCACTTAAGTACCAGCGGCTGCACGTTCGTCTCGGCGAAGATCTTGGTCTCCTCCGACAAGCACTCCTGGATGCGCTCGTTGAACGTGTCGGTGCTGTTGGCTTCGGCCACAGCCTTGCTCTTCTTGCCGTTCACACCCTCGTTGCCGCACTGGTACCAGTTGAACGGACTACAAAAACAGACACAGCCATTTTCAATCAGCAAAGAGCCATACAATCAAACACTGACATGAGGACGTACTTGTAGCTGTTGGGGCACACCGTGCGCTCCTCCCAGTCCGAGACCTCCTGCATCCAGTACGCCAGCGAGTGGCTACCCTGCGTCGGGCCGTCCGACCACGAGTTCTTGACAATGAGCCCGCCAGTGAAGCCCTCGCGCGTGAGGAACGCGTCATTGTACCCCACGAGTAGCATCGCGTGCCCGCCCTCGATCGACATGCCGTGGTGGCTGAAGAACTCGCCCTCCATGTTGCGGTTGCTGCCGCCCTTCATGGGCACGCAGCACGTCGTCATCGCCAGCTCCGGCGGGCAGAGCGTGCAGTGCTCCGGCTGGCAGTGCGGGTCGCTCGCGAACGACCCAATGCACGGATAGTAGTGCGTCACCATGGCCACGGGCGTGGACAGCGGCATGGCCTGCTTCTTGCGGAACAGGTGCTCGCGCACCGCCATGTCCTCGTACTTGGTGTCCATGCTCTACATGATAGAATACGTGATATGTGAGCTCAGATTTGATACGAGCAACGCACATGTATTGCTACGTACCTTGACAGCGAACTTGAGCGGGTTGGACGCGCGCGCCGACTTCATGCCCGGGCAGACTGTGTCGTTGCCGCCGTTTTCAAAGTACTTGCAAACCTCCTGTGGGAAAATGGATTCCTGCAGCCCCTCGCGCAGGTAGTAGAGTACGGGGACTTCGCCACCTTCAGTCGAGTTCTCCCACACGGCGTCGCCCGCGACGCGACATGCCTTCTGC
The DNA here is from genome assembly GCA_023334015.1 of Globisporangium paddicum. Taxonomy (NCBI): domain Eukaryota; phylum Oomycota; class Peronosporomycetes; order Pythiales; family Pythiaceae; genus Globisporangium; species Globisporangium paddicum. Next base: position 2,496 of record JAASFV010000444.1, read on the forward strand.
TGCGGCGAGTCCGCTGGGCCCGTGCAGAGCTCAAGGATCTCCACACCGTACGCCTACAATGGACACCAAGAGCAGCATGAGCAAAGTCATTCACATGATCTACAGATATGATTAGCACTGCATCATACAAGCGCACCTGCTCGGAAAAGGCGACGTACTCGTCCTCGGCGAGCCAGCCGTTCTCCACCCCGTTCTGGCGGTACGACTGCTCGAGGAAGCCGACAGTGGCAAAGTCCCAGCACGTGCCGCGGTGCGCCTGGTTCTGGCGCGGCGTGACGTAGTCGACCGCGAACTTGGACGGCAGCAGCGCCATGGGCAGGCGCTCAATGGCGACGTTCTCGTCGTCCTTGTCTTCACGCGGGTGGCGGTGGCGGCTCGCTCGCATCGCGCCGGGAGGCGCACTCCCAGCGGCGACTCGGCTGTTGGTCGTGGCGACCTGGGACTCGAGGCGCGTGATGGTGCCGTGCATCGACACGCAGACCGAGAGCAGCGCCAGGAGCGCCACGCCGTTGAGCGCGTAGAAGAGACTGGTCTTCTTGAGCAGGCCGCTAGCGGTGCGCACAGGCGCATGGCGCGTCGTAGGGAGAGCGAGCGACGCGGATGCGTCCTCCGAGCCGTACTGCAGCAGCGGGCTGCGGTCGCGAGATCTCGCGGCCATAGTGGTGGTGGTGATGGGCTTCTTCTTTGGCTTGGTGGCTTGGGGGCGAAAGCGAAAGTGAGGCCATGATGTGAGGCCATGAGCCCATGAGTCATATCCAAAAGCTCATGAAGAGAGGATGAACGAATTGGGCCCATCCACGAAACGGCCAGCAGCTGTTTGCGTAACAGTTGCGAAACCGAAAAGATACGCTCATCTTGGTGTTTGTATGCGACTCGATCAAGTACGCTTCGGCTTACTCTTGATGCTCGATAAAGTACGATCCCAGTTGGCTTCACTTTCACGGGCAGGAGAGCTCGCTTGGAAATGAGAGCCCTGATGAGGCTTGCAGTCCACGACCAAGATCAGCCACCACTTGCTGCTTGCAGCACGCACCGATGACCGCATTACAATATGCTTATGAGTCTAAAATGCAGCCCACCACTCGTGTTTCAGCTGTTGTTGAGTCATGGTAGTTCTGAGGCCGACGCCGAGTGCTTGCTTGCCCACGAGCGCAGGGCATCCTGTCGTTTGCTGTTTTTGTGAGCGAAACAAAACTTGCAAGCACAATTAGAAAAGAGCTGTCGCGCGAGTGACTTTCTTGCTTGTCGCTCTCTAATGCGCTTTGCTACTGTGGGTTCGGAATCCTACCAGATCGCCGTGAGCCATGCGAACAGCGGCCGATTCTACAGCACTGCAGTCGTGTGATGGAAATGGAGGCGAGCTTTGAGGCGCACGGGGCGTGCTCAGCAGCTCCAGACTCTGACCGTGCGGCCAGCAGCGCAACCTATTTGGCTTCCTCTCGCCGCTGCACGTGAGGAATGGACAGCATTTCAAAATTCACAAGCACGCTGTGCCACGCCTGATAAGAGGGATCGCTGCATCTTGTCTGTCTGTCGCCATGCCGCACGCGCATATGCGGCAACCCACAGAGCAGAACGTCGGGACAATGGCTCCTTCCGTGTCCGCGTTCTGACGACACGAGTTAAGCTTCAACGTGCGGCACAGAGTAGCTTTAGTTGACGCAGAAGGACGTACAAGATGCGAGAGCGCGCGCCCGCTGCTAGGCAAGCAGCAGCTCTGCTCGAGCTTAATGGAGACCTTGCGAATGGCGCTTTCCTTGGGAGCAATGCCAATCCGGCGGTCTCATGCGCATTGCTGCTTGCTGCATCTGCGTGTCCCAGGTAAAAAGCAAGTCGCCTGATCTTGGCGATTACATTTTCGTCGACCAGTTGTAGGTCCCGCCTGACTGACCTGATAAGACTTCTGGCTAAATAGACATTGATTCAGTGGCGCTATCCGAGTTCAAATTTTGCTTTACGTTATTTGCATTGCGTAAATCCTTTAATGTAAACATATGTGGCAATATCAAAAGTCAGCGCAGCCAGGTCCCTCGGAAAGGCACGTCCCTTGACAGATGCGACGGATGGACGCACATCAAATCGAAGAGGCGATCGACACCTCTTTTAAATTACTAAAAATGAGGTTTATAGGAGGGGCGACGCGTCCAGGCATGGTACATCTTTGGGATCCTCGCGATTTCTGAGAATTGATCGAACGCGGACGATATCTGATGCAGATTCGAGTAGAATCTGATGCGTGTAAAAATCAACAATAATATTGATCGGTTTGTTTTATTCCTCAACTCGCAGTTAAACGACAGCAAAGTCTGTATTTCCCGGCGAATAAGGTGCGCGTGATCCCATGCCGAATTGCTGGTCTGTATGCGCGTCAGTTGCAGTCGGTTTTGAGCTTTTTTCGGGCGAGCTGTTCCCAGATTGCAGCAGCGCGCGGATGATTCCATAAGTTGCACTGTCTTTCTCTTTGCTCTCTCTCTCTCGATGGATATGCACAGGGCTTTCCGCAGTTTACAAAACTTGATTAGTCTCGACTATTTGAATCAAAAGGGTTTATCAAGCAAATATACTACTATATGCCACACCGATAACCTGTTTATATTCGATGTGTGTTTTTATCAAATGTCACTAAATTTACACTGTGTCGAGCTAGCACGCTGTTGGGACGGGTCTGAAGTCTGATTCGGCCCGCGCCGCAATCTGTAATCTGTAGGGGAGAGTCAGACTCGAGCCAACCCCACCCAAGCGTGCGCCAGCTCATTGCGGTTTTCGCCCCATTCGCAGCAGCACAAGCCCTCCCGTCCCGCCGCGCGTCCGCACTTCTCGGTCCGCACTCCGCAATCCTCCCGACCACATCCACACACACGTAAGCATGGTGGGCTTTTTGCGCAAGAAGAAGTCGGACAAGACGATGCTCTCGTACGAGACGGCGCTCGACCGCAAGGGCAAGATCGACGGCGCGAGCCTGCTGGACGGCAACGGCGACCCGACAAGTGGCTCGCTCTACGACGCGCGCAACCCGCACGCGCGTCGCAACTCGAACCAGGAGAACATCGACAACGCGGCCGCGAACAGCCACACGTTCCCGCCGCCGTACCCGCAGCAGCAGCAGCAGACCTACGGCGGCGCGTTCCCGACGCAGCAGCAGCGCAACAACAGCTACCCGGCCGCGCCGCCTGTCATGCAGACAGGGTTTGGAAACAGCGCAGGCGGCAGCGGCTACCCGCGCCAGTACGGCGCGCAGCAGCCGCAGTCGGCCCCACAGCAGTACCCGGTGCGGTACGGTGCCCACCAGACGCAGCAGTCGTACAACAGTTCACAGCAGTCGTCGACCTACAGCATCCCACAGCAGCCGCAGTACGGCGGTCCACAGCAGCCGCAGTACGGCGGTCCACAGCAGCAATCCCAGTACGGCGGCCCACAACAGCCGCAGTATGGTGGCCCGCAGCAGCCGCAGCAGTACCCGATCCAGTACGGGCACTACCCACCGCCGATGCAGCCTGAGGCGAAGAAGTCGTCGGGGTTCTTCCGGATCCCAGGCATCAGCAAGAGGAGCTAGGCGGTGCGGACCAACAGCGGGCTTGGAACGAGATAGGTAGGATATGGCGACAACAACAACAACAACGGACGCTCGCCCAGCGGTGGACCTTATGGACGCAATGTGGAGAGGAGAGGCAAGCTGCACAAGCACGAGTGGCCCAGCGCGCGCGTGGGCGTTCTCAATTTATTCGAATGACAGCAGCCAAGAGAGAGAGAAAGAGAGAGACCGAGAGAGAGAGATCCATGTTGCATCCTCTCTCGCGAGTAGTAGATCTGTAGTGGTTTTTGATTTTTTTTTCTCCTTGTGCGTGAATGACAAAAACAATACAAAAACATCAACAAGAGCGAGTGCATCATCATGGACCAGCAGCAGCAGCCATCGACTTGATTAATCCACGTGCATAATGCTTCAATAGTCGTTGCAGCAGCAGGTGGTGCCTGCATGCACGTGAAAGAGCGCATGATGAAGAAGAAATAAACAGTGCTACGAATCTATTATCACTGGGGAAAAGAAGAGCAGGCCTAAAAAACCACGAGCCATGAGTGTCATGAGCATCATGCCGATCGATCAGTGGATGTTCTGGAAGAGGCGGATGGAGCCGTCTGCGCCGCCCGTTGCGATCCACGGCTGTTCGTACAACATGAAGAAAGAGAGTCAGCGTTGAGAAGATACGCTAGTCCGGTGGCGCATGTTCTTCGCACGCCAGCGGACTAAAAACCGTCAACTGCGCCGCTTCGCGCATTGACGTAATGGGACGTACCAAAACAGGGTGGAAGGCGACGGCCATGACGCCGAGGCCGCCCGAGACCTGGTGGCCGCGCAGGATTTTGAGCGGCACGATCAGCGGGTTCTTCATCAGGTCCCTATTTGTTATTCACACACACACACAGGCCACACAGATGCGTCAGTCAGTAAGAGAGCGCCTCAGACATAAACAAGGAAGCACAAAGGGACGTACGAGTAGACCATGGCGTGGAAGATGTGAATGGTGCCGTCGTCCGAGGCCGAGGCCATGAGCGGGTACTTGGCGTGGTACGCGACCGACCGCACGGCCTTCTCGTGGTACTTGAGCGTCTTGTACGGCGTCGACGACAGGTCGAGGTCGAACCAGCACAGGCGTCTGATCCACACAAGAATAGCACACATGTCAGTCAGCATCACACACTGCTTGAGCACAATACAAGAAACATACACATGACGTACCGGTCGTAGGAGCCGACGATGAGGTGGTCGCCGTTTGGGTGCACGTCCATGCTCGAGATCCACTTGACGCCCGACGAGAGCTTCTTGACCATGGCCTGCTTGACGAGATTGTAGATGCGCACGTGGCGCTGCGTCGCGTGGAAGAAAAAGGGCTTGGACGGGTGGAAGAGTACGCACTGGACCTGCCCCACGCTCTTGCTGAACGGGTTCTGCGTCTTGCGCTTCGAGAGCTGGTGGATGAGCACAGCCGAGGCGCCCGCGGCCGGCGCCATCGTCGACAGGTAGTCGCCCTTGTAGTGCCACGCCACGTCCTTCACGTCGCTCGTGTGGTGCAACACGACGCGGATGCCCGTGCCCACGCGGCGCTCCAGCCACGGCGACCGCGACGATGCACCATTCTCCTTGTGCTTCTGGTGCTTGCCCTTCGTGCCGCTGTAGAAGCGCCAGGAGACTGGGAGCTTCTTCTTCAGGGCCTCGGGCTCGACGGCCGCCTCAGCCTCGTCCACGATCACCTCGAGCCCGTCGTCCTTGACCTCAGCCGCGATGCTCTCCTCGGCGTCGCCCACGAGGGCGTTCGTGAGCTCGGTCTGGTCGCTGCTGCCTGTGCCCGTGGCGATCAGGAACACCTTCTTGCCCGCAGCCACGGCGAGCAGCTGGTGGTCGCGGTTCGGGTTCCACACGACCTTGTTGACAACCGCGCCGACGTTGTACGTTTGCAGGCAGCGGCCGGTCTCGACTTCCCAGATGCGGACCGTGAAGTCGTCAGCGCCCGAGGCCAGGTACTGGCCATACGGGTCCATCGTGATCGAACGGATGCGGCCCGTGTGGCCCTTGAAGTCTAGCGCGAGCGTGTTTGGGAACGGACGCAGGTCGCGCGGCTTGGGCAGCTCGGGCACGAGCGACTCCGGGTCGATGTTGAGCTTGCGCTTGTTCACGCGCGGCGCCAGGTACAGGTCCAGGCAGCGCTCGAAGCGCTCGCGCACGAAACCGTGGTACGAGCACACGTCGCGCAGTGACTTGAACTTGCGCGGCATGAAGTTAAGCTCGCGGTCCTCGGGCTCGGCCTCCTCCCAGGCGCGGCGTTCTTCCTGGGAGAAGAGATACTCGTCCGGCGGGTTGTACGACTCGACGTGGCCGGGAAGCGGCATCTTGGGCGCCTGCACGTGGGCTGGTCCCTTGCGCGTGAGTGCCTGGTCGTCGTCGAACCACATCTGGTACACCTCGGGTTTCTTCTCCTCTTCCTTGTCGAGCTGGATGCGGCCCTCCTTGATGCCCTTGATGATCTTCATGACCTTCATGCGCTCCCACTTGGACGGCACGAAGCGGCTCTTGGGCTCCTGGTCGTTGCCCATCGAATGGATCATCTTATCCGACGTGTAATAGTCCACGTACTCGGGGTACGCCTCGAATTCGGGGTGCGCGAACGCGCCCGCCTGGATGCGGCGAATGATCTCCATGTCGCGGTCCGAAACCACGATCTTGCGGTCGTTGTACGCATCATACACGGTACGTCTGCAGTGAGAACACAGGCACATGGCAACAGAAAAGACGTTAGATGAAGTACAATAGACATCGAGCGAGTCAAGACAGCCCAGACATACTCGTAGTTGGGGTCGTCCTTGGCAGCGATGGCCATGTCGATGCCGTCGCCGCCGGTGTTGGACTTGAGGATCTTCTTGCCCTCCACGTCGTAGCCGATGTGGTCGTAGTCCTCGTACCAGCGGAGCGGCACGTTGCCAATCGTGTTGACATTCTCCTCGTCGTCAGACGACAGGTCATCGATGTGCAGCTGCGATGCGACCTTGAGCGAGCCGTCGTCGCGCATCTGCTGGATCTGCTTCTCGCGATCGACCGTGAACTTGCGCGTCTTGCGCTCGGCCTCGGTCAGCGCGTCCTCGTCATCGCCTTCATCGTCGTCTTCCTCTTCTTCGGACGACGAGCCCTGGTCCTCAAACTCATCGTCGCTCTCGTCTTCGTCGTCGCCGTCTTCAAAGTCCTCGTCGTCTTCTTCGTCATCGTCGTCGTCAGCACCGGCCTCGCTGTCGGCCTCGTCGCTGCTCTCCGTGTCGCTCGGCTGCTCCTGCTTGCCGCCAGCGGCCTTCTTAGTGGCGACAGGCTTTTTTGAAGAAGACGCTGGCACTGGCACTGGCGCGCTCTTCTTGCCGGTGGCAGCGCTCTTCGTTGTCTGCTGCTTGGCTGGCGCGGCGACTACCGCGGCCTTCTTTTTGCTGTCAGCCGGCACGCTCGCCTTGAGCGGCACGGACGTGCGCTTCCCCTTGGCCATCTCTCTCTCTATCTGGCTGCCGAAGATGAAGCAGGCGCACACGTCACGATGGCGATCGCGCTTTCAATTGTGTAGCTCGCCTTCGCGCGCTGCCAACCAACCCACAACCTTTCACACCATTGGTATGCAATGTGCTTTGTTTTGTAAAAATCATTTTGTTAAACATCGACCCATACACTTGTCTGGACCACACAGTGAGTCGCTCCACATTGTCACGTAACTTTCAGGTATTTTTCATAGGGACGAATAATCCTTTTTATAGACCGACCGTTCAACGGAAATCGACCGACCGGTTTCAAGGTATTTTCTGTTGCAAGTCGTTAGTTTAGTCCATCCTCTTTATTTTACAGCACCGAAGGAATCTGCATCGCGCACGCTTACAAATTCCAAGTCAACCACCGATCACGAGTCCGTTCGCAAGGGATAAATCCACGTGAGTACCGCTTCTAACAAGGTTAATCGGTAGTTTTCATTTCTCGGCCTCTCATAATTGTTATGTCAGTATATATACCTGGTACAGTATGCTAGGATTTGTAAACCATACAAAGTCCAAGTACAATTCCGACGTAGCAGTTTTGAGAGGCTCCCCCTTCCGTAAAAGAGAGAAGAAGAAAGCCAATTGAGCACGCGCGCCTGTGTGTCTCTCTCTCTGTGCCTGTGCCTGTGCTTGTGTGAGTGCCGACGTCTCACGCGAGCGAGCGAGACAGGCAGACAGAAGGCGTGCCCCTCACCTCCGCCGAGTGACTCGCTGGAGCGCGTGTCGCACGTGGTGAATTGAGCGCGCGAGACAGCCTGCCCGCCACCATAGGCCGCCGGCGCCGCTACAGCTTGACGACACGCCGAGACTCGTATCACAGCAGCACATCTGCGTGGAGGATGAAGGCCCCGCGCGCGAGCTGCGAGGGCTACCTGACGCTGCGCACGAGCCCGTCGTCGCCGCCGCCAATGCTGCGGCGCTACTGCTTCCTCGTCGGCACGTGCTTTTACTACTACAGGTGCGTGTGTGTGTGTGTATGCGTTTATATGTGTATACTATAGGAGGATATTGATCTTTGTGTGTTTTTTGTATATACAGCACCCAGGAGGACGCGTACCACATGCTGCGGCTCAAGGGCGAGGTCGACGTGCTGGGCGTGCAGGAGTGGGATGGCAAGGGTAACATGCACATCTACCAGAACGGTTTTTTGTTCGCGACGGCGCAGAACAAGGTCTTCTACGCGTACGCCGACACGGCCATGGACAAGGAGAAGTGGATGCGCGCGATCCAGATGACCGTCGAGACCAACATGCCGCGGCTGCCCGCGATCTTCACGCACACGTACACGGCCGAGTCGCTCTCGCCCAGCGGCGTGTCCGTCTCGATGACCGACGCCGAGTCCAAGTGCAAGTGCCCGCACTGCAAGACGATCGAGGCCGCAGGCCAGGCGCCCGCAAGCGCGATCCTGTACAAGTGCCACAGCTGTGACACGCTCTTTTGCGAAAAGTTTACGACAAACAAAGTGCCGCTGCCGCAGCGCTTGAACTACTACTCGAAGCGTGTCTGCGACGACTGCTACGAGGCGCAGATGCTCGTCAACTACCTCAAAGCGATCCTCGAGCGACTGAAGGCGGGCATCTGCCTGTACCCAAAGCCGCTGAACCCGGATACGCCAATTGAGCTCATCATGCCACAGCGCCCGTCGCACACCGAGGCGGCAAACATCGCGATCAACATGCTCAAGATGGGGCTCATCACCGCGGAAGAGTGTGAAGAGATCCTGCTGGCGGACCGACGATACCTCGACCATACGCAGGAGCAGCCCGAGATCCCGCTCGACTTGAAGATCCTGGCGCTCCACCGCGAGTTCCGCTCGCGGACGTTCAGTGTGTATCGTGCCGTGATCCTGCTGCACCGCCACCTGGACAGCGACCCGCTGCTCTTTAAGCCGATTGTGGAGAAGCTGCTCCACTTCTCGTACACGCGGATTAACCAGGTCGAGTTCTACTGGCCGCAGATCGTGCACGCGTACCTGACTGTACCGATGTTTGACTTTGAGAAGATTTTCTGGCTCGACGAGCTCGTGTTCTCAATCTGCTCGCGCTCGATCCACTTGGCGCTACTCCTGCGATGGCAGCTGCAGGGCGCTCTAGAAGATGCGTTTGATGTGAACGCCCCCAAGGAAATGCAGGACAAATACGCTCGCGTGGTGCGTCTCATGGTGGAGGTCGAGCAAGAAGTCGTCGGCACCGACCGAGCAACGCTACTGAGCAGAAACCCGTCCGAGCGCTCGAGACGCAGCCGCCTGCCGATGCCAACAGAAGAACAGCTGCAGCTGATAGAGCGGATGACCGAAGAAATCGTGGCGTATCGACATGAGGCGCATGGCACCGCTGGCAAACCGTACGAGAATGCGGACAACTACTCGCCGATGTCACCGTCGAATTCCAAGAACGCTGCGACATCCCCAGATGATGCTTCGTCCGGTGAAAGTGACAACCGTTTCCGTGACTTCTCGCGTTTTCAGCAGCACCTGTTGACGCCGAAGAACCCAGGACTACTGACAGGAGACTCGGATGACAACGACCTGTCAGTCTCGATCATCGAAGAAGAGGATATGGTCGACAACCAGCCTACCAGTCTCTTCAGCGGCTCAACGCGACGAATGAGCCATGCGGAGAAGTCGGTCCTGTCGCAGTATTTTGCCGATGAGTGCGACTTTGTGCAGCAAATCACTGATATCGCGGAGGTGCTGCGCTTCCTGCCATCGATCCAAGAGCGGAAGAAGAAACTGTCGTCGTATTTGGAGAAGATCCGCCTGCCACCGATGGCGTACGTCCCATTGGTGAAGGCGACGGACCCGTTTGAGCGCATTGTGCGCATCCCGACGAAAGAAGGCACTGCCTTTTCGACGAAGGCGCGTGTGCCGATTTTGTTGATCTTCGAGGTAATTCGAGGAAACTTTGACCCGACGGAGCAGCAGCAGGTCCTATCGCCTAGCTCGCCTCACAGGAAAAGTTATCAGGGAAGTGGAGCGATCGTCTCGAGCGGTGCAGAGTACAGTGAAGATGATGAAGTCGGTCGAATCATTCGCCACCAAGCACCTGATGGGTTCGCAAGCGCAGACGAGTCGAAGGACGAAGAAGAGGTACGCATTGAGGCTCTTGCTGCTGCTGCAGCTCCTGCACCACGAATTGTGCGAGGGGGCTTCAACCCTCCGATTCCTGAGACTCCAATTGATGTCTCAAGCAACCTTGCCACTCCGGCGGTTGGTCAGGCGAGACTGAACCCGCTGGGTGATGATATCGATTCGTCTCCTTTGGACGAAAGAGCAATTACCGGGATCGAGATGGACATGTCGTCCGTGAACCTCTCTGAAGAGGTGATTGAGCGAGAGAATGATCGGCGCAAAGACCTGGAGGCAGCGTTTGGTGAATCGTGGAGCTCGAAGCGCAAGCGCCTGAAGGAAGCGTCTCCGTACGGCCACCTCCCAGGATGGGACATCGTGTCCATGATCGGGAAAAGCTACGACGATCTCCGCCAAGAAGTGTTCACTTTGCAGCTCATCCAGAAATTCATCGAGATTTTCAAGGCTGCGAAGCTCCCGCTGTGGCTTCGATCGTACCGAATCATCGCGACCAGCTCGTCGACCGGATTGATTGAGACGCTGGCGAACGCGATTTCGCTGGACGGATTGAAGAAGCGTGAGGGCTACGTGAGTCTGCTGCACCACTTTGAAAAGTCGTACGGATCGACGGACTCGCCTCGCTTCATCGAAGCGCGTCGAAAGTACATCCAGTCCATGGCTGGGTACTCCATCGTGTCGTACCTGCTCCAGATCAAGGACCGGCACAACGGCAACATCATGCTGGACAACGAAGGGCACATCATCCACATCGACTACGGCTTCTTGCTGGGGATCGCGCCCGGCGGGAGCTTCAGCATCGAAACGGCGCCGTTCAAGCTGACCGCCGAGATGGTCGACACGATGGGCGGCACCGAGTCCGAGGGCTTTAAAGAATACGTCCAGCTCTGCACGCGCGGCTTCCTGGCCTGCCAACAGCATTGCGACGAGATCTGCGACCTCGTGGACATCATGTCTCGCCAGTCGCCATACCCGTGCTTCGCGGGCAAGGACATTAACTACATTCTCTTGCGGCTGCGCTCGCGCTTCAAGCTGACGCTGGACAAGCAGGAGACCGTGGCGCACGTGCTCTACCTTATTCGCAAGAGCAACAGCAACTACAGCACGCGCCAGTACGACAACTTCCAGCGCATGACGAACGGCATCTTGCCGTAGAGCAGCAGCAGCAGGTATTTGATTTGAATGGACGATGTGAGAATGAGAGATGAGCTGCTCGTGTACAAGTACCCAGGCTACGCGTTCACTTGCCAATGGTGTTGATGACCATGATGAGAAGCTACTGTTGCTGGTGGTGATGGGTAATCTTCGGTTACACTGTGTGAAAGTAGTCTGCAATGCCATCTCGTTTCCGGAGCATGCCTGTTTACAAGGAGACCGCACGATAGAAGTCAGTCATATGCAACACAGTTTCCCATCACAACATAGTTAACAACGTACATCTCCGGGTGAAGCCCGTGTGCAGCACGCTGATGGCCACGACCGCCGCGACGCACCAGATCACCACCTGGGTCTCCGTGGCCATGTTGCCGTAGGATGTGATTGAGTCGCCGGCCTCTTCGCCCACGAGCAGGTTGAAGTAGATCGCGGCAGCGAGCGACGCGACGGCGACAATCCCCCAGATGACGCCCCAGCACCTGCTCGACGTGTGCGTCATCTTGGCGAACACGGACGCGTCGCTCTCGTTCACGCGGCGCGAGATGAGGTCGTCCCAGATGTCGTAGATGGAGAAGAGGCAGCTCATGACGCCCACGAAGAGCGTGATGTACTGCAGCGGGTCGGCCGACGGCACGGCGAGGTTGACGGCCAAGAGTCCGCCCAGTAGCACGACGAAGCTGAAGTTGAGTATGCGCAGGTAGTTGTTCTTCGCGTAGAAGATGAAGACGATGAGGAAGAAGATGAGCACGCCCGCCGCGATCTCCGACCCGAGCCGGTTTCCGCTCGCGATGATGAGCCCCATGCCCCAGATCGCCGAGCCGATGTAGCCCTGTGGAGAATGGACTTAACAATCAATATGCGTGCACTTTAATAGCGACAAAGAGGCCGTGATAGGGAGACTCACAGCTGGGAGGATGATCCACATGATCCCGCCGGAGGTCGTCGTGACGCCGCCCTCATCTGGGTTCACCTCCATGCCTTTCACCTGCAGCAGCATATATATACGTACGGCCACAAAGTGAGCGATAGTACACACAACAATAAATAGGTGATTGAGATCGTACCGAGCCGCACGTGAGCCACGCTGCCGTTGCATGGCCGAGCTCATGCAGAAACACGGTGCTATAGACCACAATAGGAAAGGCAACATCATGTCAGCACTGGGAGTCATGGACACGAAGAAGAGAGTGAGCCAGTACGTACAGGATTTTGAACGGGTGAAGAATCGACACGCGCCACCTACATACATCATTAACACCATCACACGAAGGAGCCTCGGGTATTAGCATAGGCCACAACGGTGGTGTGGCTTCCCATGCACACAAAGCACACTAGCAGACACCTAACAGGCAGCGTACAGTTTGAAGATGAGGATCGCGTAGCCGATGATGAGGAAGATCGAAATGAACTGCTGGTCGTTGCAGCACGTGATGGACCAGTCGATCGCCATGGTGACTGCGCGTGCGTACAGCGGTGTCGGGTGACGGGCGAGTGCAATGGAGCTGGCGGATTCGTGAGTGACGAGTTGATAGGCGAGTCCAACACATGTGACGTTTCTGTTGGACTCTGTGTACAGGAAGTAGTACAGTGGTCCATAGCTCAGTTGTCGCATGATTTTGTTTTGACTGGAACAACACAAGCCAAAAATTCTTTTTGCGACACAAAGAGGATTTTTCTCGCAGCTCTCAAAAACCAGCCATGACCAAGTGAATGCTTGTGCAGCTGGTAAGTACTTAGTAACAACACAAGCACCAGTCAAGACTAAGCTGGATGTTAGAAGAATGCACACCTTCCGTCAGGGATTCAATCTTCATCCTTTATCGTGCGCCAACAGGCTTTCGCGCTTGCAGCATTCTTCACATTGACAAATGTGGATACAGTACTGCTTCCTTTATGTTATTTTTTTTTGGTTAGGTCAGTGGCGCACGCATTCTGGGAAGGATACACTTAGTGGACGCAAGATTAAAATCTGGATAGTAGTACAGTATTTGTTATGTTAAAATGGTACTGCATCCAACTTGGTGCCTCTTGCCGCTATTGACACATACAAAAGCAGGAAGTACTCAAACCAACCTAAGTTGAATAACACAAAAGGCCTTGAAAGGTTGGCATTCCTCTTGACTACTCCATGTGCAGTTCGTGGAGAGCTTCTCAAAGAGCTAGGACCTTTAGCTCGTTGCTGAACCGGAAGGTTCGTTGACAGCGCTGGAGAACACTGTCATTGGATGTGAAGAAACAAAACTCGCAGCATTGTCCATTGTTGCTCGGAGCTTGCCTTCTTGTTTTGGCTGGAGCATTGGCTCCGAGGTGAAAGAAGGACAGGTGTCTGTCAACCTTGCCGGGACAAATCGCAAAATTGTTCATTTACACAAACATCGGATATTCTGGAGTATAATCTACCTTCACTTTGAAAACACCATACAAATCGAAAACTCCAGACCAGGAAAGCAGTTTCCCGGACATTTGTTTTCTTTCGACTTTTTGAGGCACGTAATTACACGGCGACGCCTCGTAAAAACCATACAAACCCAGCCTTTTTTACGGCCGTATCCTTTGGTGGAAGCCGTCTATAAACGCAAGCGCCACCAATTGAGCACCAAGAAGAAGCCATGAAGGTGCTGCGCCTGTGGCTCCATGGCTCTGCGGAGATGTCCACGAATACTAACCACACTGCTGCTATATATGCGCTTGTACATGCAACAACAGATCGAAGAAGTGCAGTCGACGACCAAGACGCAGCGCATCGCGTCGCACACGCACGTCAAGGGCCTCGGGCTCGACTCGGACGGCGTCGCGCTGCCCATCGGCGCGGGGCTCGTGGGCCAGGAGCGCGCGCGCGAGGTGTGTTTTGTTCACTGCGATAGAATCGACCTTTTTCTGCTTGTAAACAACGTGTATCCTGACATGTAGACGCTTGTGTGTGGCACTTTATACCAAAGGCGGCGGGCATCGTCGTGGAGCTGATCAAGTCCAAGAAGATGGCCGGCCGCGCGCTGCTGCTCGCTGGCGCGCCCGGCACGGGCAAGACCGCGGTAAGCGCTCCATGCTTCTCGTATCATTGACTGTCTGTTCTATGCTAACTCACTGTCTGTTGTTCGTTTCCATCAGCTGGCACTGGGCATCGCGCAGGAGCTGGGCCCGAAGGTGCCGTTCTGTCCGATGGTGGGCTCAGAGGTGTACTCGTCCGAGGTGAAGAAGACCGAGATTCTAATGGAGCACTTCCGCCGCGCGATCGGGCTGCGCATCAAGGAGAGCAAGGAGGTGTACGAGGGCGAGGTGACCGAGATGACCCCTGAGGAGACCGAGAACCCGCTGGGCGGCTACGGCAAGACGATCTCGCACGTGATCGTCGGGCTCAAGACGACCAAGGGCGCCAAGCAGCTGCGGCTCGACCCGAGCATCTACGAGTCGCTGCAGAAGGAGAAAGTGGCCGTGGGTGACGTGATCTACATTGAGGCCAACAATGGCTCGGTCAAGCGCGTGGGCCGCTCGGACGCGTACGCGACTGAGTACGATCTCGAGGCAGAGGAGTACGTACCGATCCCCAAGGGCGACGTGCACAAGAAGAAGGAGCTGATCCAGGACGTGACGCTGCACGACCTCGACGTGGCCAACGCGCGGCCGCAGGGCGGGCAGGACATCATGTCGATGATGGGCCAGATGATGAAGCCCAAGAAGACCGAGATCACGGAGAAGCTGCGAACGGAGATCAACAAGGTCGTGAATCGGTACATCGACCAGGGCGTGGCCGAGCTCGTGCCGGGCGTGCTCTTCGTGGATGAGGTGCACATGCTCGACATCGAGTGCTTCACGTACCTCAACCGCGCGCTCGAGTCAACACTCGCGCCCATCGTAATCTTTGCTACGAACCGCGGCGTGTGCACGATCCGCGGCACGGACATCTCGTCGCCGCACGGCGTGCCGCTCGACCTGCTCGACCGCATGCTCATCGTGCGCACGATGCCGTACGCCGTGGAAGAGATGGTCGCGATCCTCACGATCCGCGCCGAGGCCGAGAGCATCGCGCTCGAGGCCGACGCGACTGTGCGTCTCGGCGAGATTGGCGCCCAGACGTCGCTACGCTACAGCGTGCAGCTGCTCACGCCCGCGCGTATCCTCGCCGAGACCCAGGGCCGCACGCGCGTGGCCGTGGACGACGTCGACGAGATTCACGACCTCTTCAGCGACGCCAAGCGCTCGGCGCTCGCGCTTGCAGCCAGCGACGGGTACCTCATGTAACTTAGGAGTGCGTGATAAAGCCAATAATATCAATATATTTTCTACTATTGTATAAGCCAAATAGCACTCTTTTCCACGAGTTAAGCTGTCGTGTGCGTGAGCTTGGTTTGGCCGCCATGTCTGCACCATCACTCGGCCGCCAGGCTCCTTGGCAATGACTGCTTACTCCTGCGAAGTGTTCGCGTGTGACTGACTGGACAGAGAGTGTGCTAGTACATTCAGCTAGGACAGCATCCTGCTCATCGTAGTGTCCAGCATACCCCTGGAGCAATCTCTACGGCTAGCCGTGCCAGGGCGACTTCGGCAGCAGCGCCTAGTACCACACTCAGGTATGAACTATGGAGTTATCAACTCAGCCTGATGGACAATGAAACACTTGGCACCGCGCGAGCCTTGATGGCACTTTGTGTCTACGCACAATAGTGCTCGCCTATTCGAAATACCATCGAGTCGTTCATCCCTCCGCTATCGTGGCAGGACACCGCTTTAAGAAAAACAAGTCCAGGGCTCCTAGTTGATAGTGGTGATGGCGGTTCACTCACCTGAAGGTGCCATCATATTCAACTCCATATCGGAGGAAGCACAAGGAAAAGCACAAAGCCAGCAACAACACATGACGAGGAGCAAGAGCATTTAATTACTGGCAGTGTGACTTGGGCATCCTGTTCACTCAAAGAGCGCCCAGTCGTGCACTGCGAACGACCGCACCACCTGCTGGAAGACCTCGGCGCCGATCTCCGCGCTGTTCTCAAACTGGAAGCTGCCAGCACTGCTGCTCGCCGGGTTGATCTGTAGTGGCACAGAGACCGAGACAACGACATCGGTCGTGACGCTTGGCAGTCTGTACGCACATAAGCGCATTCATAGCATCAGAATCATTCTTTTCCAAGGCACACAATATTTGATTCCCCCAGCACTCACCGGATATTGCACAGGTAGACGCGCACGACGTTTTTCGCGCCCTCTTTGAACTTGGCCACGCGCTGGTCGCCGACCGCGACGCTGCTCGTGTGCTCGCGCGTGATCGCGGGCCCATCCTGCGCGCCCAGAAGCTCTTCATGCAGCACGCCCGCGTCTGCGGGACTACAGCCGTTTGAGCTTGCGATCTCATTGAAAAAGAAGCGCGCGCTCGCGTCGTCGCGCACGCCGGTCTCGTACTGGAGCAGCTCGACGATGATGCACTGGTCGGTCTGCGCGTTCGCAAACACCTCCTGGTTGTCTGGCACCTGGCGGAACGAGCTGCAGCATTCACACGCATCGGCACACACGCGGTTAGCTCGTGAGCTACTACTCGTGGACGATGATCGGATGCAACCCATTTGTACTGAATGCTCAATTCAACCCAAGTCCAAGCGACAATGAGTGGCGCTCCCGCATGACAACACGCACAAGCCCATGCATATATACGATGCGCTGTACGCACACAACTAGTCGCTCTATGAAAACGCACCTAACGTCCGCAAAGCCCTCGGGAATCGTGCACGAGAGCGCGCCTCCGAACAGCTCATGCGAGCTCATGGTCGTTGCTTGGTGCTGGTGCAAGAAATAGTGAATGGGCTGGAAAAAGTGTTTGTTCTTCTTTTCCAACCCATTCAATTTCAATTCGGACCAAATCCAATTGTATGCTATTTGCGAACATAAACATACCAAACTAAACAGAAATGATCCAATGTGAGATTGCTAAATGGCCACTTCCTGAGTGTCGTGCACGCGACGCGCTCTCTTTGCTCTGAGCTCTTGAGCTGCTCGCGACTACTTCAACCTGACAAAGCGTGACATACTTGGTCAATGCACGACGCAGTCAGCCGTTTGGTTAGTCACCAAGCATGTGCGTGTGTGTGTGTTTCTTTACAGGCAAGGTACACTACAACAAATACGCTTATTCAGTTAATACTTCAGGAAATGAGAGTTCCTCAAAATTGGTTGGTCAGCAGCCGTCGCCGCCGGCGATCTTGAGACAGGCCGTGGTGTTGAAGCTGCCAAGCAGGTTCATCGTGACGGACCAGGCGAGCGCGAAGCCGAGGTAGCTGAGCGTGAAGGCGCCCATGAAGTAGGACGAGCCGCCGAGGCGCTTGAGCATCTGGGTCTCCTCCTTCTGGCGCGGCAGCAGGAAGAGCCACGCGAGCGAGAGCAGGTTCATCACGTACATGATGAACACGGTGATCGTCACGTCCCGCCGCACGTCGGTGCTGTCGTTCTCGATGCGCTCGTTGGACAGGTCGAATAGAGAGTTGACATAGATCGTGAGCACGGACGCCACGGGCGCGGCCACGTTATAGACCGTCGTGAGCAGGCCGTACATGGCGCCCTCGTGGCCCACGTTCGAGAGCTCGACCATCACGAACGTGCTCACCATGAAGTTCAGGCCGGACGGGACCTGCTCGAGAATCGGGAAGAGCAGCCAGAACCACGGCGCGCGGTAGACATCCCACACTGTGAGCAGCACGCAGACGGCGTCGAGTGCCACGAACGCGACCATGGTATAGACTGGCACCTTGCGCCAGTCCCAGTGCAGC
Source organism: Globisporangium paddicum (assembly GCA_023334015.1). NCBI lineage: Eukaryota > Oomycota > Peronosporomycetes > Pythiales > Pythiaceae > Globisporangium > Globisporangium paddicum. The sequence continues at coordinate 20,550 of JAASFV010000444.1, forward strand.
CCGTACTTGCCCGCGGTCCAGATCGCTGCCGCAAAGACCGCGTTGTACACGAGGTTGCTCAGCTTCTCGGCGATCGGGTCCACGTGCACCCACTTGGCCTGGATCGGCGACCGCGAGACGTACGAGAAGCGCATAAAGATGCCCGAGACGAACATGTAGGCAACGACCTGGTACACGGCGCGCGTCTGCACGATCTGCCAGAGCGAGCGCACGTAGGCGCGGAAGTCGACGCGCGGCACGCGTTCCTCGCGGATGAAAAACCACGTGATGGGCAGCATGGGCATGAGCACCACGGCGAGCACGAGCATGAGCACGGGGAAAGACATGGAGAAAGAGAAGTCGCCGCCGTAGTTGACACCGTTCATACCAAAGCCCACGACGAAGGCCGCGAGGATGTTGAAGACCGTGCGCGTGGCGTAGATAACGCTCTGCGTCCTGCCGCGCACTGCCAACGGCTCGCGCTGCGCAAGCTCGACCACGACGCCGTCGGCGCTCACGTCGGCGAGCAGGTACCCGAAGGCGCAGAGCATCATGGGGATCACGTACTTGCTCGGGTTCTTGGTCGCGTCCTTGTTGATGAGCAGGTGCTGCGCGGGCGTGAGTTTCTCCTCTTTAATTTCGCGCAGTGTGGGGTCCAGGTAGTACGGCTCGCCCACGGGCGTGCTGGCCATGATGATGAGCGTCATGATCGCCACGGTCCAGCCGATGACCATGTAGGGCCGTCTCCTGTAGCCGTTGATCGGGAAGCAGTCCGAGAGCATACCGTAGAAGACCTTGAAGGACCACGCGAGCTGCACGAGAGTCGTCGCGGACGTGATCTGGATGCCCGAGAGGTTGAGGTAAAACTGCATGAACGGGTAGATCGTGCCCGGGAGCACGCCGTCGATGAGCCCCACGGCCGCATACTGGGCCACGAGGCCGATGTAGTCCCTGGAGAAGAGCTGCGGCGCGCCGCCGTCGCGCAAGGCGCCGCCTTCAAAGAGGTCGTCAAAGCCGTTTGTGCGCATCTTCTCGTACGCCTTCTGCGGCGTCACGTCCGCTGTCGTGTTGCCCAGCATCGTAATGCTGTCGCGCTCGGGGATCATGCCCAGGTTCATTGCGTTCCTGCTCTGTTCTGGTCGGTTGTGTGTGTATTCAGCTTGTCGAATCTGCGAGTGAGCAGGCGATTGGTCTATGAGAAACAAATCCAGGCAGGGAGACTGTCTGACACGAGCGCGTGATTGCCAAGGCCGGTATTCTTTCTTCGAGGCCACGTGCTCTGGTGTCCTACGTAGCACGCCCCTTGAAACAGCAAGCTAACTGAGATGTCCCTCCTCACTGGCGACCTAGCGAGCGGCTTTCGCTAAATGGGATGGGACTGACCATGCTTTTGCTTGGAATCCCATGGAGATATATGTGCTGTCCTGGGCTCTGTTTGCATTGACACCACGAATGTGTCGCTACGACCACCAATCGCGCGATGCGACACAGGGAGACGGGCCTGGGATGCATGCACAATCACTTTTCACGCAAACCATTCAGATCTCATTGATTGATAGAGGTCACTCATCTAGTAATGTTGCACTAACTGGCACACAATTGATAAACCTCTAGTAAATGATACCATGCATTGTGACTTCTCCCATGTGATCAAGCTCTACACCACTTTTGCTGCTCACCTTCGTCGCCTGCGGCGCACCGAGTTTATTGACTCCGCTACCCTCGATCTCATCGTTGACACTCTCCGTAAAAGCGCCAGCGGCGGGGCC
>JAASFV010000445.1:0-22278 GCA_023334015.1 Globisporangium paddicum
ACACGCAACGTCACCAAACTCGTCCCCCTCGAGATCATCCGCAACATCTTCGGACACACGCACTGACTCGTCACCCCCAGCACTGTGGCACATTGTACAATAAGCTAGATAGTAGTGTCAAATGGCAATTGAGAACAGAAGGCTGAATCGTCAATTGAGCCGTTTCCAAAGAAAGTACTCAGTCGACACACCTTCAGTAGACGTGGTCTCTTCAGTGACCGCATCATCTCCAGATCCTAAACCGTGAATGATCTTGCCGATTTCTTCCTTGCTCAGAGTCCAGTTCCGGATATGATCAGAGACCGAAACATTGAGAACGTCCAGTATGCGGTCCAAGTCTGCGTACAGCACATAGTGTTTCTTGGCGACTTCTTGATTTCGAACGACGCGCGCCAAGGACTCTTGTGACGTCGTAATTCGCACGTACCGTCGAATGCGAGCGAGCAACTCGCAAAATTGGACCACCGCGTCATCGTCCGTGCGCAAGTTTCGCTCTTTAATCAACTCGTAAATGTAGCCCACCGCGGGATTTACTTTCTCACGCAGCCAGTCGGTTTTTGGGATACTCGTGCACTTCATACTGATCAATGCAACTGCTTTGTCAATGGACATGCCGAGCTCTGGTGACTGGTACTCGCTAATGCTCTGAGCTTCGTTCTACATGCATTCATCACAGCATTCAATCAAAATAAGAAGCCGAGGAATTCACACACGCCGACATGCGGATCATGGAATTCACAATCTTACCGTTGGAAGTCTGTGAAACGCGGGCGCAGTTGCAAATCTCTTCAGCTGACCCACGACGATTGCAATACTTGGGCGCTGCGCCGGGTCGCTCGTGTACATCAATTCGACCATCTCTCGAGCGACTTGCATCTCTTCGGTTAGTGGGGCTACCCACCAGTGGTTTGGAATGGCTACCACTGTCGCGATGCACGCCCCAAGCGCAAAAATGTCAGCTTCGAACGACGCTCCTTGGCACGTCTGCGGGAATGTCCTTGCAGCTTGTATGAGTTCCGGGGATGCACGGACGTTATGAGGGGGGAATATGGCTCGATACGTCTTTTTGCGTGCCTTTTCGTATAGTGTTTCCTCCAGCCCAGCCAATTTCGCGTTGCCATCAAAACCCACGTGGATATTGCCTAGGTGGATATCACCGTGCACGACACCGCTCTCGTGCAAAAACTGAAGACCGCTCGCCGCTTCGTACAGTTTCTCCCACATCCGTTGTCGATTCGCATCCACTCGCAGGAAGTTCTTTAACGTTGATTGTCGCGGAAGGCTCTCGAACACGAAAAAGGGCTCTGGGGCCGTGTGGCATGCTCCAAGCAGCCTGAGCACGTACGGGTGACGCAGCGATTACCACCGCTTGGCAATGCGTACAACGTCACACTTCTTCATCTGCGTCAATATGATCGTCGCTGGGGTGCTTTGCCACATGCCCATATACGTTTTGCGGTTGTGTTCATCGGCAATCTGGTTCCACTTCTGGAAGCTGACATCGTCCGGCGAAATAAACTAACTTTCATTTTTTGCTGTGGCACTGTCGTCACCACGGGAGTTGTCGTCTTGTCCACCGCTTCCAGAGTGTAAATCGCTCTCGGCACCATCACTGACTTCCTTGTGCCCAGAACGGCTGTCATAGTCCGAATCACCGTTGAGTTCTTGAGTCTTCACATCACCGCAGGCAATTATTTGCTGGCGATTGCCTTCATGAATCACTTGATCTTCTGTTCGCTGAACTTCCCAGGTTCGCTCCTGATGTTGCAAGCGGTACGAGTCAACAAAGATGTCAATCTCATCGTGAACGTCCTTCAGAAAATTCCCTCGGTCTTGAAGGCATGCTGCAAGACTCCCTCGATCTGCGCATTGAAGTACCAGTTTGCAAGTTCTGAAGATGATGTTAGCAAACGATAACAGGATGCTCTGCTGGTTATCCATCGTCGCGCGCTCCTGGAGCTGGACACACACGTCTTCTAGGCGACTTATGACTTGACTGAAGATTGGCTCGAACTCGAGTGTTGCGTTGGTTTGCTCTCTCAGCGTGGCGATCGTACTGAGAATGAGTGGATATTCTTCTTTTGAGTGGTCACCACTGGCGTCAAGCAAAGCGCCGTGCGACACGAGTAGATCAACACCATTAACGAAGTCCAGACGCGCAGTTGCAATCAGCGGCGTCTCTCCGTCGCTGCCCCGGACGTTCACTGACGCGCCAGCCTCGATCAGGATTTGGAATACGTCCATGCGGCCTTTCCGACCAGCAAAGATGACGAGGCTCTCAGCTTCACTTCCTGACGTGTTAGCATACTCGCTGGCAGACGCTTTGTCTAAAAGCAGAGCGCGGACCAGCTCAGTTTGCCCATCGCCCACCGCGATACTCAATGGTGTCTCGCCAGTGCTGATATTGCGTTCGTTCACTGACGCGTCGAGAAGAAGCTGGACCATATTGACATCATGGTTTCGTGCCGCGGCGAAGAGGGGCGTCTCTCCTTCACCGACCTTCTCGTTCACTGAGGCCCCGGCATCGAGCAGTTTTTGTACGACAACCGTGTTGCCAAATCGGGAGGCTGCAAGGATCAGCGCGGTCTCCCCTGCAGCGGTCTTCAAATTCACGTCGGCGTCGTTCTTGAAAAGGTAGTCAACAACCTCCAATGCTCTAGAATAGACTGCAACAAACAAAGGCGTCTGGCCATATTCGTCTCTTTTGTTCACAGAGGCGCCGCTTTTGACCAGCTTCTTCATCAGATCGAGTCACCCAAAGTGCGCCGCGCGTAACATCAGCTCCGCCTTATCAGGATCACTTATCGCGTCGATCGAAGCGCGGTTTTCGAGGAGGATCGTCACCACTTCATTGTGGCCCCACATCAATGCGATGAACAACGAGGATTTCCCCTGGTCCTTCTTTTCGTCGATAGGCGCACCTTTCTCGAGAAGGAGGTGGACCATGGAGGAGCTTCGGTTTGGACCCTGAACCGCAATATGGAGAAGCGTCTCGCCATCTACTTTCGGCTCGTTCAAAACCAGCGATGCATCACGCTGACACAGGAGAGCCACAATGTTTGCATGATCGCCCTTTACTGCACCAACTAGCGCACTTTCTCCCTTGTAGTTCTTCTCGGCCACTGAAGCATCATTCTCGATCAGCAACTCGACAGCAGCGACTTTGCCATTACGAGAGGCGGCAAATAGAGGTGTCTCACCGAGGCTGTCCTGGTCATTAACGGATGCACCATATTGGAGCAGAAGCTCGACGATGTACGCGTGGCCAGACCATACAGCTTCAAAAAGCGGTGTCGAACCCGAGTTGCTCTTCTCGGTCACACGGGCGCCTCGGTCAATGAGAAACCTTACGACGTTCAAATCGCCGCGAATACCGGCGTCTTCCCTGAAGCGTTCTTGTCGTCCACTCGGGCATCTCGGTCAATGAGAAATTCGACGACGCCTTCGTTACCGCTCTTTGCTGCGTTGAATAGCGGCGTCTCGCCTGAAGCGCTTTTCTCATTTACCGACGCACCATTGTCGACGAGCATGGTAACGATCCCGAGGTATTTTGTCTGCAAACTGGGATGCTGATAACGGAAGCCAACAGACAAAGATGCGCCGAACAAAGGTGTCTCGCCCGATCTGTTCTTCTTGTTCACCAACGCGCTGCGCTCGATGAGAAGCCTGACGACATCCGCGTTGCCGCTCTGCGCAGCGATGAACAGCGGCGTCCTCCCCTCACAGTCCTTCTTATTCACTAACGCGCGGTTGTCGAGGAGTAAGGTACAGATCTCGAGGTCCCGCACAGCGGAAAAAAAACGCGGATCTACACTCCTGGTCCTCCAACTTCGCCAACGCGCTGTGCTCGAGGAGCAGCTTGACGATCTCCACCTTGCCGGAATAAGCCGCCATGGACATTGGTGTTTCATAAGACGAGATGTCATTCACATTGCAGTCTCCGCCACTCAGCAACTCTCTGACGTCGTCGACGCGGCCAAGTTCCACGGCGCGCAGCAGGGCGGACTTGTTGAACTCGCGAACGTCAATGGCAGCTTCCATGTCGTCGCCCGGATCGCGCTCGTTGTTGGTCACATCCCACATGACGACTGATGGACTGCCGTGTTGGTGGTGGCGTAGAGGAGAGAGGTGGTGGGAGACAGGTGAGCTGACGCGACCTGCTTGGCAATGAACGAGACGCTGCTGATCGTTCACTGCCGAGAGCTTCGCGTCACGGGCGCAAACGAACGTGGAGTGGATCATTTCCCCTCAACCGATTATCTGCCAACTGATTTATAGCGTTTTAGCAAGGATATTTTTTAAGAAGGTTTTATGAAATGGTAAAAAAAAGTTTGTTCCGCCTTCTTCCTGAAACACCTTTGGTATTCGATACGATCAGTTTGAAGAGGGTATATAATGTGAGGTTGACCACACTCCCTCGAGTCAGCTCCAACTTGGAGGGAAGTGTCGAGTGTGGGACCTCCAGAGCCACGGTGGACCACCATCGGTGGTGTTCCCGCTTGAAGATAGAAACCAAGAAGAGCCTAGTACTGACCGTTTAGAGGCTGAAGTCATTCATGATTGGATCGTTCGATAACCAGCACTTGCGGCTTGGAGTTGAGAGCTCAGGAAACAAAATGGACGGCGTTAAGGTGCTCCTTGTGCGTGGCAAGGCTTCAAGAAATCGCACAGCCGCATTGCGTGTAGGCATCACCTCATACATAGCAATCTGATGAGAGCGCTGGTGTTGGAAATCTCATGCGTACGGACCGGTTGATTGTCTTGTTCATTTCCAAGAAACGTTGTCTTCTTTATTTCCGGTGCGCGTTGATCTCCTCGTGGAAGTGGTCGAGTGCGATGAGCATGAGCGCGTATGGCAGGTTTTGGCGCATGACGGTCGAGCCCATGAACGGCAGCCCCGCAGCGACAGTCGCAACACCTACGTTCACGAGATCCTCCTCCCCACGCTGCACCTCCATGAGTGTCTTCACGCCCTGGTAGCCCAGGAAAAACCTACAGCCATTCACATGTACAATCATTATTATCAGTACTTCAATATCACACACACACACACACACACTAGCTCACAGTGATGCGAGCGTACCCAGAAAAGCTCCCGCCGGAGATTGCAGCGCCCCTGGCGATCGTGCTCAGCCCCGCAAGCGCCATTTTGCCGTGCTGGCGGTGGTAGAGCTTCGCGGCGTCGACTGAAGTCAGCAGCAAGACACAAGAGCACAGCCACGTCAGTACACACACATACAATACAACTGATAGTCACCGGTCGCCGCTGCACTCACTGCCCCCGAAGGTCGCGCCCGTGCAGAAGCCCACGAGGCCGCCAAACATAAGTCGGTTGCGAAATGTGACGAGGTTGAGCGCCTGCAAGTTGCTCAGCACGCCGCCACTGGCGTCCTCATCGCTACTGGCGAGAGCGTCAGTCTGCGTCTGCGCTGCTGCTGCGGCCGCCTTCTTGCGCTGTCTGCTGCGGCTGCGGCTTGCAGACGCGTCGTCGTCATCGAACGACCCCCAGTTCTGCGAGTCACTCATGCTAAAATGCGAAATGGTTTTGATGGCCTTGGGCAGAGTTTGTGCGTACAGCGATACGATTATTGATTACCTGTTTATAAAAATATCCTTTTTAATCAATATATATATATAATTTGACTGACAAATGCCAAAACAAATACCTTCACGTAAAATATATCAAATCTCAGGGGTGCTCGAATTTCGACAGCCATTTTCCTTGTGCATTTGGCTGGCAACAAACGAAAATGGCGGTCAAGAAGTGCATCAAGACCCACAAGCTCTTCCTCGCAGAGGTGCACACCACCACCATCCTTTGCGTATCCACCTGTTAGTGACCACTAAACTGTCGCTCTCTATACGTACGCAGCTGGAGCGCTGCAGCCGCCTGGAGCGCGAGGGCGAACAGGTGCTCTCGTCGCTCGCCAACGTCTCAGAGCGCCTCCCATTGCTGCTGCGCGACTCACAAGCGCAGTCATCACATAGTGAGAGCCCAGTCAGCAGCAGCATGGGCGTGCTCTCGCTCTGCGTCAACACACAGTCGCTCCTACTGCAAAAGCATTTTGCATCTCTGGAGAAGAGCGTGGCGTTCCTGAAAGACATTGTTAGGGAATTCGCCGACGTGTTGCGACGCATGAAGAGCTTTGCGAGCGAATTCATGGACCTCCTGGACCAGCTCGACGCCTCGGAGGAGGATGCTGGTGCGTACCTAACTGAGCAGCTCGAGTGGATGGAGAACGTGCTGCGCATGCACGAGCGCGAGCTGCTGCGCAAACGCGTGCTGGTGGCGGACGTCGAGTACCACGACGCGGCGCGTATCTCGCGCATGTACGACCACTGGGGCGCCACGAGTGCACAGAGCAACGTGGACCACAGCTACTGTGAGTGGGCTTTATCTGTATCATGCTGAGCGGTGTGTGGTTATTTTTTTAAATAATTATGTGTGGTGATGATGATTTTTTGCAGTGCGAGCAGGACTCGAGACGCTGCCAGTGATCCCCAAGGCGGCGTTTGGAGCTTCATCCGAGTCTCCTTCAGAGCCACTGAGCAAGTCCAAGAGTCAAAAGAGGAAGAGCAAGGGCAAGCGATAGAGGCGAGCGCATAACTCGTAGTAACAAATATATATCACGAAAATGGTTGAGAATGATAATTGTGTGCGTTGCGGGGTGTGACTGGAGAACGGACAGTAACAACAAATTAAAACTATACTCTAGCAGATCAAAGAAGGAGGAGAAGAAGAAATATATACGCTATCGGAATCTGGCCATGACTGGGTCGTGGGCTAAGAACAGCTTGGCCTGGATCTTGAGAGAGAGAAAAACATCACCACGCTGCTCATACAAACGGGATGCCGCTGATTGTGCGCGCCTTGTACTGCGGGTACTCATTTGGGAAGAAGCCGAGCAGCAGGTGCTCTTCGTATCTGCTCATAGCATCAAATAAAGCAGTCAGAGAGATATTAATTCCTAAAATAATAAATAAATAAAAAAATCAACTCACGGGATGCGATCTCGGAAGAAGCCCCAGGAGACGACCGAGTAACCGAGCGCGCAGAGTGGGTTACCCAGCAGCACCTGGCTGCCGATGGTCCAGAGGAACCAGCCCATGTACGACGGGTGGCGCACGAAGCGGTACACGCCGTGGGTTACGAGCACGTGCTCCTGGCGCTTCTGGTACTCGATGCGGTGCGAGAAGTTGGCGGCCGCGGTCCACATCGCAGCCACGCGCAGCGCCTGGCCGACCAGCACGATCGCGATGCCCGCGAGGAGCACGCTTGTGTGCAGCTTCCAGCCTGGTGTGAAGAAGAACTCGAGCCAGAACTCGGCCCAACTGATGAGCAGCGCCAGGTGGTACTCGCGACTGTGGTTCAGCAGAAACGCTGTCCATCATAGAGAGAGTTAGCCGGCATATAGAGTCACTATATAAGTGCAATAGGAACGTACACTCGTAGCTGACGATCGTCGGGCGGAACGAGGCCGTGACCATGAACTCGGACAGGTGGAAGAAGCAGAGCGCGACCATGTAGAGGCTCCAGAGCGCCACACACTCCCAGCGCGCCACGCGTAGCAGCGCTGCCGCCATCTCCGGATCGTGTTGTCCATTCGCGAGCGCACTGGCACTGACGCGCGTCTGCGAGAGCGGCCCAAAGTACGCGTACGCGAGTAGCGCACCGTGGAGCGCCATGGCGAAGCCCAGGCCGAAGGCAGCGAGCGCCACGCGGCCGAGCCCCTTGTCCGACGTGAACTGCACGGATCGGAACATGGTGGAGACGCAGATGGGCTGCTACTGTAGGGAGACGTGCGGACGAGAGAGAAACGCGGTCGGGGGCTGCGAGACGCACAGCCGCATGCACCGCCTGAGCTGCTCACGTGGCGGCTTTGATGTGAGCCACAGACCGCGATGGATCAGTGAGTACAGTAGGTGTGGTAGTTATACGGACATTGACAAAAACGGGTAATTTTCGCTTACCAGTGACATGAGTGGGGGTGACTTTGACTGCAACCTACTCTGAGCGAGTACACTTGACAATACCGAATTCGATCCTATCTACAGCTCTAAACAAGAAACATGGATCTCGTCCATGCTACTCCACGGACTACAGCCACACTCCACGCGCTGATTGGCTATCTGGCGATCGGTTGGTGGTGAGCACGGCCACCGTGGATCTTGGCGAGCTGTTCTTACTGCAGCCGCTTGTACTTGAGAGCGAATTGTCGGTCGTGGCCGCGAACTCACGCAGCGTCTGGAGCACTTGAGCAGCGCTCGGACGGGCGAATGATTCGCTCGAGAGGCACTTGAGGATCAGCTGTTCCACAGTCGAAGGACAGTCAGCAAGTGTCTCCAGCCTGAGTTCGCCCTTGGCCACTCGCTGCCACAGAACTTCGACTTCACCACTGGACTCGACGCGACTGAGGCCGTAGTCTCGCTCCGGCAGGTACTGCGCGAACGGCAGGTCGCACGTGTCGAGCTCCCAGAGCACCACGCCCAGCGCGTACACGTCGGCCGCGTCGTTGTAGTCAGCGCCGCCCTCGAGCACCTCGGGCGCGAGCCAGCGGGCCGTGGTGTTGTTGTTCTGGTGACGGCCGCCGAAGTCGCTCATCTTGGCGTGACGCTCGTCGTCGAGCAGGATTTGGCGCGACGTGAGCACGCGGCGCTTAGTGAAGGCCACGGATGTCACCGTGTGAGTGTACGTTATGGCCTCGGCGATGTCGAGTGCGATCTTCATAGCCGAGCCGTCGCAGTCCCAGCGGCCGTGAAAGTACTGCTGCTGCAAGCTCTGCTTCTCGATGAAGATGGAAGAGAGGTACGTCTGCAGGTCGCCGTAGGGCATGTACTCGAGCACAAGCTGCAGCTTCTGAAAGTTTTTCACCCACGAGACGCCCACGAGCTGCACGATCTTGGCATGCTGGAACTGTGAGAGCACGCGGAACTCATCCAGGAACATCGCTTCTGCGTCGCTTCTGGCCTTGTGCAGCAGCTTCTTGACGACGACGCGCTGACCGCGGTACATGGCCGTGAACACGGCGCACGTGCGTCCCCAGGCGATCTCATCCTCCATCACGAGCTCGTGGCCCTCAAGCTTCCACTTAAGCAGGGCGGCATTGGCGTCCTGTGAGGCTGATGACGGTGCACTGGTTTGCGGCTTCGCCACTGAGTTTTTCTTGGCCGCAGCTGGCGGCGTATCCTTCTTGGTCCGGCCAGCTCGATACACGATCACGTGGGTGACCACAATAGCGCACAGGATACCGGCCGCGACGATGCCAGTGATGAGCATCGCGTGGCGATTCTCGGCATCCTGTTCTGCAGTCATCCCCACTACTTGCTTGGTCTCGCCTCCACTACCAACGCCACTGGACTCGTCAGTACTCAAAGCTTCACTTGCGAGCTCACCCGACTCCGTCAGCGCCAGACAGACCGCGTAACCATGGGAAAGTCGTGTTGGGGAAGCGCAGCTCTCAGTGTCAAGGGTATTCGCGTCCAACCCCACTGTTTTCAGCTTGTTGAACCAGTCCGCTTCGCTTTTTTTAAGCTGAATCTTTGGACTCACAGGGTTTCCCTGAAATTGGCTGTGTACATTTTGTGGAAACGGTTGAGCGTCAGTCGTGACAATGGTACTCTAGTAAGGGTTTTGGATAAGACACACAGCAACTTACAAGTCGTCCAGAGCAGATAGATCCCATACCACTGAAGGGATGAAGCTGAACTGGTTGCCTCGGAGGTCCCTGTTCGTAGTCATAGTCACCACAGTCGTTGCTTAGTTGTCTGCAAGTCGGGAGCATCAATGTACATTTGCCATCAGTGCTGTTTACAAAGTGGATCTTACAGATACGTGAGCGTCGTGGGCAGCGCGTTTTGTTCAATTTCCTTGAGTGAATTGCCGTCCAGGGATCTAAAAATGACAGAAAATGGTTTAAGATTAGTCACCGACAATTTTGACAGCCACCGACAATTTCCACATGCGCCAAACGTACAAATAGTTAAGCGACGTAAGCGCTTGGATGCCGCTGACTGGGAACTTTGTGAAGCCACAGTACTTCAGAGACCTGTCGAGTTGGAAAAAGAGTAGTGTACGGTGAGAATTCAGTTCTCATCATTTTCAAAAATCAATATGAAGAGACGTACAGAGACAACACAGAGGACGGAAAGGTCGCAGTGACGAGTTTGTCCTTGAGTTGCGCATTGTAGCTGATCTCTCTGTTTTCCAGGAACATACCGACGCTCAGTCATAAAATCAGCGTTCAAATGACTCGTCATGAGTTACGTACAAGTGCTCGAGCGAGTCGGGAATTCCGGCGATAGGCCACTTGGAGAGCGACGTGTTGACGAGCGTCCTAGTTCACAACACAGCCAGTCAGTCAGTTTGTGTAGCCAAGCTTGCGCTGATCTCCGAATGCAGCGACAGCATACAAGGTCGTGAGCGCTGGCATAGACGGCAGCTCGTCCCAGTCTTGGAGTTCGACATTGCTCAGCTCCCTAGAACAACAAACAAACAACAAGTTCACTTAGTTTCGCCAAATCAAGAGCCCAGGTATCAGTTCAAATAGTGAGCTGAGCACGTACAGCGTTGAAAGTTGCGAGAAGCCTGTCAGCAAAGTCGATCCCGATCCAATGACCAGAGACACAGCCGTACTCCGTGGTCCACTCATTGACCTTGATCACATCATCGCACGTTTAAGAATCAAACTCTCACTTTAGTCCGCATTCATTTACCAGCAGCTACGTACAGGTTCGTGACGGCCTTGGGCAGCTCCAGGTTGTCGAGGTTCTCGATCGGTCCGTTGACGTATGACACAGTGGGTTCTCCCCCGGCCAACGTCGTCGTGATGGCCACGGCCGTCGGCGCGCCATCACCATCACCTCGCCAGGCGACAGACCAGCTCGTAGCCGTGGCGAGCACAATAACACACTCGTAGGCGCACGTGGGGCCGTTCACGCAGCTTGTCTGCTCATCGCCACAGCCAGCAATGGGCTCGGAGCGGAAGACGCACAGCGAATCGGCACCACAGACGCCGTTGCAGCGTGACGAGAGCGCGTTCGCACGAGGCTGGAGCCACGCGTCTGCACTACCGGAGACCGTACCGCCGGTGCTGTCGGTCTCGCCGCAGTAGACGTCGATCGTAGCTCTTCGCGCTGGAATCGCTGGAGCCACGCAGACGAGCAGCAGCAGCAGAGTCGTGCGCCGCGCGCGGCATTGCGCCGAGCCACGAGCACCCATGGCGAGGGCCGTCGCCTAATGTCTAACAGACCGACGCGCACTTGTTGATTGCAGGCATAACGCCGTTGGGCTCGCTCTCTGCCTGCTTGTTTGCTTTGACACCGCCTGGTTTCGCTGAACTAGTTACATCGTTTTCTCTCTAATCAGATATTGTTATGCGATACACCATGCTAACTTTGGATATTTTAGTGTATAATCGAGTATTATTGTACTCTGTAGTTGCATATTGATCCCAATGAGCCGAAGAGAGCAGCAAAGCGAACAGCTGCTCCTGTTGACTCCTGTTGAAGCTGGTGGAAATGCCGCCACGCCTCTTGCAGGACTGTCAGGGCGCATGGGCTGTCAGAGCACATCAAAATGCACATGCCCCAGCGTGTTGACCAGCGTGCCCAGCCTGACATTACTGTAATTCCAGCCCGTCGTCACATGGCATTTCACAACCCCGTCGTCAGCTGGTGCGCACATCCGGGAACGAGGCTCTCTTCTCTTCGACTGGCTTTGGTGGCGATGACAGCAACGAGCTCACGATGGAGTTGGAGGACAGCTGGCTACATTTCGTTGTCTCTCGTGCAATTTGGCACGGGGGTCAGCGCCTCCTGAGGCCTCACGTCTCGTGGGGCGCTGATCCCCGCGAGTACTGGCTCTGAAATCCCTATCGTTTCATGCTGGCAAAGCTCGATGGGCTTGCACGAATGCTCTTCCTTGATGCTAAGTACTCCTATGCATCACACTGCTGCTGGCCGGACTGGAGCATATATGGCTAGTGTTGAGTTCAATGGAGTTGGTAATTCGGTGCGAGCGCAGACTGCTGGCCAACTACCAGTCAGTTGCAGTGTACATACCAGAGGCGGTGCCGCGACTTTGCTCCCGCTCGCCTGAAACTCGCAATCACCAGATGCACCACCTCTTTCCGTTATCCGAACCCCCATCACAATTCATAGTGATCTCGCATTCACTCACTGTTAGTACCAGCAGTGCTGCATCACGAACTGGGTAAGGGTGCGAAGCCTCCAACTTTAGTTGTTGGCCACAAACGATTTCGCACGCTCGTCTGGAGAAGAAAAACGGAGGACAATTGCATTGCCGTATGGTAGCTTTGAATGCGCGCTACGCTACTGTAGAAGGACGAGGAGACGAAGAGCTCTTCTCCGTGGCGACTGAATGTTTTGCAAAGGTACACGTCAACTTCGCGTTCGCTCTGAGTATCCACCGCACTATAGCAGTTGCTGCAGGTATGCACTTGCGTGAGTGAGTAGCTCCATGCCAAGGATAGACTCGCAGTTTGATCTCAACTAGCCACATGATTCGGTGGCGATGGCGTCTCTCCTTCCGAACGGATCTTCGCCGACGTTCTCTGCTCAGATGGTTGGCACGTTGGATGTCCAATCAAGCCAACATAATCAGCCTGATCAGTCCAAAGCCAACAGATCGAGGGACGGTCATCGGCAGCTGGCAGACAGTCGGACTCGGGACGTCGCAACCGTTTCCCGCTGTTGAGAGGCAGGCATTCTCCGATTAGAGAGCGCAGTGGGACGCGTAGCAGCGGGCCACTCGGTTGCTAAGGTTTCGCTTCCCATGCAGCGAAAGGAGGTGGGACCTCCGCCCCGCTGATCGACCCTGGAGCAGTTCACACAGTTCACACAGAGCACGAGGCTCGATTGCTAAGAAGGATTGCGAGCTCTGGCTGGTAGTGTGCAAGCCGCGCTCGTTGCTGCTGGCTGGCTGGTCATTACTGTCCACTCGTAATGGCGTCTTCGCTATGCGAGTGAGTCCTTTGTCGTGAATGCATTAGGTGCAGCATTAGCTATAGGCGGCAAGGCCAAGAGCCGCAAGTGAAGCATAGCATTGAACTCAAGCGTGTAGATGAACTGAGAGAAGAACTGGGTTTCTGAACTTTCAGGTTGAAGGTGTTGGTGCAAGCGGATCCTTACAACGAGATTAACCTCGCATGACTCCGCAATTTTCAATTATTCGTTAGATCCGCACGTTGGCCATTTGAAAAATCACACAAATTCGCTCATATGTTGCTCTAAATCCGCCGTTTCTGTTATATCCGCAGCCAACTTCAACGTGTTGGCGCTCTTCACACACAACATGAGAGCTCCACGTTGGTCCTTCTCTGACCAGAGGGCGACGCGTCTCTCCATTTCGGGAGCTCGATATGTTATGCCGCAGCTGCCATCATCTGCCGCCGCAACTCGCCTCAACCAAACTGAGAAACTGAAAAGCGTGCGTCATGTATCCGGACATGATGAGCCCCGCGAGAGAGCGCGCATCAAGCGGAGACTGACGCCGCCTGAGATCTTTTCGGGCGTCACGCGGACAGAAACAGAGAGAGACAGAGAGGTTGAGTCTGGAGAAGGCTTTGTTGGAGGTCTTCAAGCGGAGGTCTATCGGCTAGGTCTAATGGCATCATCGTTCAGGTTGTAAATAATGACACAATCACATCATCCAGCTAATGAAACGTGACAGAGTCAGAAGTCTCCATAGTCAGAAGTCGGTTTATAGCGTTAGTCTGAAGTCTTTCATAGTCTACTTAGTCTGAAGTCTTTTATAGTCTACCAGCTAAAGATTCGCGCTGTTGGCCGGCGATCTTCAACCAAACAACCTCGGATACAGCATCCCACGCTGTGTAAAATGGTTGCCTTCCCGCGAGCCTTTGTGTGTTGTGAGCTCTTGGCGCTGGCGAATGTAGGTGCGCCTCAAGGAGAGCCCACGCCTCGAGGCTTGCTTGCTCGCGATACGCCCTGAAGGGTTAACTTTTAATTTTTAGCATAGACTTTAGCTTATAGCTTAGACTTTACCAAGTTTGAAGATCCGGTGACGAGCTAAGCAATGTATGGACCCTTCTGTCTCGAGAGACTGTAAACTGCGCTGCTTTCAATTCCCAATTCGTTTTCGTCTGCGATGGGAACTGAAGACGAGGCGCCATCTCCTAAAGTATCCTGTAGCTCTCGTCTCTTGTGAGTCGCAGCACTTCGTCTTCACGCCATCACGCCGTGCAGCATTAGCCAAAAGGCTGGATCCACTGCAAAAGCACCCTCTTTGCGGTCTGCTGGTGGATACTCAAGGGGATGAAACCTCGGCATACAAGAGCCGAGTCAAGAAGCGATAGGTCCGCAGACCTCTGAGAGGATCCATGGCGTGGAGGTCTGGTGATTTGCTTTGAACTTCGAGCTGAACGAGTACCGTGGTTTGTTCAACTAAGGTCGCATTCACTGGGAACTGAGCAAGCATGGCTATCTGTCTGTCTGTCTGTCACGCGCCTGTTCCAAATCGCTCGCTGTCTCTTGATCTATCGGCAGACAGACAGGAGGCATGCGAGTGGCCACGGTACTGCTGTCAAGGAATCGCACCCGCTTTTCCCAATCGGGCCAGTGCATGCCGACGTGCGTACCTCCGTCCATCGCTTCCCGTGCGCTGGTCGCACACTCGGGTCCCACTGCCCTCTGGTTACGACTGTCTGGTAATGAGCAAGAGAACGGCCGGCGGCTGCTGGTGCTGAGGTGAGGGGTCTTGCGAGGAGCTCACTTGCGAATTTGCGTGCGCCCTCACACACTTGCTCACCACAGATCCACCGAGCCACACCATCACACAGAGTCAGTCATGGACCAGCAGCTCGTGTTCGCCAACAGCCCTTCCAACAGCGCCAGCAAGGCCAAGGATGTGGCGCCGTTCCTCAAGAGCTTGCGGCAGATCCTCGACCGCGAGGACGAGCGCATCCTGCGCTGGACGACGGACGGCCGCGCCTTCGAGATCCACGACATGCAGCACATGATGGACATCGTGCTCCCAAAGTACTTCAAGCACGCCAAGTACACCAGCTTCCAGCGCCAGCTCAACTACTTTAACTTCCGCAAGTGGACCAAGTCCAAGGCTGTTGTGTGTACATTCTCCAACCCACACTTTGTGCGCGACCAGCCGGGGCTCTCGTGGCGCATCAACCGCAAGAAGTCGACCCACGGCCCGGCCAAGAGCTCTGCTGGGGACTCGAACTCGGCTGCCAAGTCCAAGAAGAAGGCCGTCCGCAAGAGCCCGCCCGTCGTGCCAGTCTCCGACATGACCATCAAGCTGCCGCAGGACGCCAAGCCCACTGCATTCGGCTTCCCGTCTCCCACGGAGGTCTACAGCTCGGCGACGGACCACCTGGCGTTCGACGTGGCCAGCGGCAGCTTCACGTTCGCGTCCGCGTCGGCGCTGCCCTCGGACGTGTGTTTCCACGAGCCCATCGTGCTGGATGTGCAGTCCTTCGATTGGGTTGACACGCTCTACTCGTCGCTGGATGCCGGCGTCCTGGGCCTGGGCAAGCAGAGCGACTACGAGAGTCGGGCGACCACGCCGCTGTACTTTGACCCGACGACCGCGCACTTCGACCTGCGGCTCTGAGGCGCGAGGCCCGAGGACCAGATGGCGTGCGTGTGGATGTCTGTATGCGTATCCTATTTTATTGTCCTGCCCAAGCAACCCACGCTCCCACGCGGAGCGTATTCGACATTCCGGATTGTGTATTTAGCAAGTAAGACCTAAGTTTTGAAATTGGTGGCGAAGTAGTCCACCAAAGTTAGTTGTGAATAATTGAATGGTGATATTTTTTTCAAACAAGTTTCGGTCTTCTTGATAATGATGTTGTCAGAGACTAGAGTCCTAGAGTTAGTTGATTGACGGTGCTGGTATCTTCGAGGTGATGAACTGAACTGACCTAACGCCGTCAGAAAGTGGTTGAGCTCAGGTTAATTCTAGCGCTTTCGGGATGGCTGGCGACCTACTTTGAAGGTTGCTTGGCGATTCTCTGAGAGGTCGCACGCACTTGTTCATTGGGAGAGAGCAAGCGACCAAACACAACAGACAAGCCAACTTGCCAAATACAACAAGTAAACAAGCACACGATTTGTGAGGCACCTCTTGTCTTGCGCATGCGGGCGACATCTGCAAGCGAGAGAGAGAGCGTCGGGAACAGGAAAGGCGCCACGAACGCCAGGACGATCGATGCCTTTCGTCTAGGACGATGCCTTTCGTCCAGTGGGCCAGTGGCGTTCGGTGGGCTTGTCTTCTTTCGCCAGATCGATCTCCGCCATCCAGCAGACTTGTCTGCTGCCACCAACCCAACTCAACCTTTCGCAGTCCGACATCCGCACTTGCTGAAATCAGCAGCAGACGAGGCGGGCGCGTCCCAGCCACACGTTTCGGGTGAAGCCGCCATCCACGCTCGGCCCACTCTTGCTGCTACGGTACCTCGGCCGGATCCTCTTGACGTCTGACTCGTCCCACTCTGTGGCAGCTGCCGCTTCTTCCTGATCTTCATCCGTTGTGGCTTGCTTGCTGGTTTAATTATGGGGCTGGAGAGGTAGAGGATGTGCTAGGGATCTGTTCGCTGTATACGACCAAGCGAGAGGGAAGTGAGGCAGCACTCTGGACGCAAAAGGAGAGTCAGCCAGCTGGGCTCTTTCAGAAGTGACGTGTGTGCTAAAACCGGCCACAAAGTTATAGACTTCGTCTTCTCTTCGTTGTTCCTCTACAGTGCGAGCCTCTCTCTATGTCTATGTCACCTGCGCGCGTCTATTGATTTGGTTGGTGGGGACGCTGGAGGCAAATGCGGTCGTTGAGGCTGGCTTCGGAGGCCTTTGGAGGACGTCCAACGGACACGCAATCCCTTTTGTCGCAGCAGCCACCAGCGTAGGAATCCAAAGCGAGAGTCGACGCGCTCTCGGATGGGGATCGGAGGTCGGAGGTCGGAGGTTGGAGGTCTCGGTATTGCTTCAGCTGTGGTCATGCACATGGCCGGCCGAACTGGATGTGATTCGTCTGGGTCCCGCGGACAGCCCACCAGGATGGTAATCCGCACACAAAGCAAATCAAAACTCATCAAGTTTGCTTACTTGAATACGTACTTACTTGTCTTAGGACTCTAGCTTATTTACTTCCACTCATTCACATCGCACACATAGGCTGGTTAAATAGACACATCGGCCTTCCTGCTTCTCACAGAGCCACGCAGCGGGTCTGGACGACGGTCGGGACGAAGTACGACTCGTAGGACGGCGGCTGCGGCTCGAAGCGGTCCGTGATGGTAGTGGAGGCCTCGACCGTGGCTGGGGCGGGGTACTGCGGCCAGGCGTACGCGAGCTGCTCGCTGTAGTTATAGCTGCTGTAGAGACTGGTAGTGGAGGTGCACTCAGCCTCCAGGGCCTCGAGCGACGGGTAGAGCGTGTCGATCCACTCGAGCGACTCGGCCGCATCGGCTTGGACGGCCGCAGCGCTCTCGTGCTTGGCGACGGGTGCCTTGGCTGACAGCTTGGCCGTCTTGCGGCTCGTGGTGGCTGCTGCGGACGAGGGCGCCTTGCGCTTCGTGCCGGAGTCGGGCTCTCGCTTCAGCGCCACTGGCTTAGCCGTCGTCGGCGCGGATGAGGTCGCGGCGGCTGGCCGTGCCTTGGGCGTCCGTGGACTGGCGTCGCCGCCGTCGCTGGCGGCGTCCGCGCCGCTCTTGGCGTCACTCAGGCCGCGCTTGCGCGTAATGCGCCACGTGAGGTCGGGCTCGTCACGCGCGAAGAAGGCGTTGGAGAAGGTGCAGACGACGGCGCGCGACTTGGTCCACTTGCGGAAGTTAAAGTAGTTGAGCTGGCGCTGGAAACTCGTGTACTTGGCGTGCTTGAAGTACTTTGGCAGGATGTAGGACGTCATGACGTCCATGTCGTGGATCTCGAAGGCACGGCCGTCCGCCGTCCAGCACAGGATGGCGTCGCTCTCACGGTCGAGCATGCGCCGCAGCGACCGCAGGAAGGGCGCGATCTCCTTGCCCTGGTCCTCGTTCTGGGGCTGCGGACTCAGCTGCGGCTCCTCGGCCGGGTGCTCATGTGTCGGGGTGGAGCTCATACCGAACTACTGCCTGGGCTGGGACCTGTGCTCGCGCGTGGGGAATTGGAGAATGAGAGAGAGAAATGAGGTGAAGGGCTGTGATTGCGCTCTCACGTGGCAGGTGCCAAGAGCCAAGAGCTCCCTCGTGAGCCAACGCGGATGGGCTAATGGTGCAAGGGAAGGTGCACTTGACGGATCAGAGCCAATCCGATCCAATCACGCAGACGCGCGCGACATCACATCTGCGAGTGGGATGCCACTGGTGCCACTCTATTCGTTGGCAGGTTGCAGCCGCTTGTGGGGTTAGAGACTGGGCGGCCGGGAGCTCTCGTCTGACGTCAGCTTTCCTCTCGACTCACTCATGGCTTGTTGCTATTGTACTGTAGTTTTATAATATGAGACCTCTCCATCTTGGGTCGAATGTCTCTCTCTGGGTCTCAGTCTGCTGGGTATTACTCTGCTTCGTTGGGCCAGAGTCACGCTCTCGCGATTGTTTTATTGTGGGATGATGTGTTTCGTCCAAGGGAGGCCACTGTGGCAAGTGCGGGGGAGAGGACAAAAAATCCACCAGAGGGTGCAAATTGCAAATCATCACCTGATACAGCATCAGATTGTTTTGAGTGTTTTGGACAAGTGCTGACTTGTGCGGTGGGGATTCAGTCCAAGCCCTGTTTCGCGTCGTCCAACGCACCCAGATACGAGTGCCGGACTCAGCCCCAGCCAGCGCATTGCTGTTGGCACGCAAACGCAACTTGCGCGGCGTTCAGCACAAGTGCGCAAGTGCAGATGCGGCCTATTCAACTTGCGCACTTGTGCTGCATAAGCTTAAGCTTGCTGCACGCGTTCGTGCGCCGCGGGATGATTTGGCAGACCGCCACTTCCCCTTTTGTCGTAATGCGGCGCCCACGAAAACGAATCGTGGGACGGCCCCAGGGCACACGTGAGGGCCCCACGATATCTGTGATGGAGCGAGCCTGCCGCTCGACAGAGGCGAGTCACTGTAGCCGATGACCAGCCAGGACAGTTCAGGAAAGGCACAAGTGGTCTTCATCGTCCAAGTCGCTCCGAGTGAACAGCATGAGACGGACCCGCGCAAGAAGTTGTTGGTGACTTGCTTGCTTGCTTGTCGCCAGTTGTGTCTTGCGTGCGTGCTTGTTGCTGAGCATCGCAAAGTGAGTGAGGGCCTGTCGTCGCTGCCTGTCGTCGTACACAATCACAAGGTAAACACGAAATAGAGACTGCGAGACACACGAAATAGAGACTGCGAGACACGCGTTCGTGCTCATGCTGCTTGTTGCACGCCATCTCTCTCATTATCCAGGCATCCTGCAACTAGGATCACTTGTGCATTTCTTGCGCGCAATTGCGCATTTCTTGCGCGTGCTAAAGCAACTAAACAGTTACAACACGCGGATCTGGAATATTGCAAACGGCACTTGGATCTTGCGGTTGGTTCGTTTACAGCGGTTTCATGCACTGTATCAGATTCAGATATTTTCCGGGATCACAGTGGGTGCAAAGAAAGAACATCATATTGCGCAATCAAATTGCTCCTGCTGACCACAAAAGGACGGGTCGTTTATTGCACTTTTGAAACATAAACTGTACATACACATACAAAGTACGTACAGTTAAACCACTCTAGATACATGACCTTTTTTCCCCCTACACTTGTAGAATATAGGCAAGTTGTGAGGGGTATTCTGAAAGTTGAAATACAAATTCTAGTAGTATTACTTCGTATACAAAACTCTCACATTACTCTTTTGTATACAATATCTAGTTTGATTCTCTGAATAGTAAGGCCGCCTTGTTTAAACGACTATGCAGCTCTACTGTGATAATTACTGGCAACCATAAGGTGCCGTGTCGTTTGACTGCATGCATGGTTGATGCTGAAGTACGAAAACATACCTTGGTTTTTTTAAAGTCCAAGCTCTTTTTTAAAAAAAGAGCTTGTAAATGAAAGAATCGCATACGTGTACTGTCATGGATGCACTGGTGCATTCTTATCAAAATGAAGTGTATGAGTGTACTGGTATGCAACAGCCTCGTGTCTAAGCTCTGCAATAATAACATGTTACCGATATGCACAGATCAACACTACCAATGTGCAGTGTCTGACTTGAGGAATTGCTCTAAACTGAAGGAATACATTTATCGCGCGATCAAATGTATTGGGATTCGTTTGCTTACTTGAGGTACTCCCTCAGTGAATGAACGATGTTGTGCGATGTTGTGTTTTGTTAACTATGAATACGTTCAATGATTTTGCGATAAGTATATTCGAGCAATATGCCTATGTTTGTGCATGTAGATCGCGGTTTTCTGCTTATTATGAGTACGCTTTACAGTCAGTACCCGTTCACTTGGCAACTCCATCCAAAATGGCGAGATGTTCAGTTTATGTTTTGAAAGCGAGTAAAAAAACGTTAGACAGTGAATGATTGTGTTGAGTAAAAAAAACACCTGTTTGACCTGACCGAAAACACATGTTGTTGACAATGAGTGATTGTTCTCATGGAGAAACAGCTGTTTTTGGTCAAGCAAAAAATTGACAAAAATTATAATTTTTGCATAGCATTTGTATACTCATACAGTACTTTTGAACTGCTGGACCACGCAGCTCCTTGATGTTCAAAAATATAGTCCGGATAAACGAGAATTTAAAACCACCGGACCTTTATTATGAACTTTGTATGGTTACGCTCTGATCTTTGTAAAATCCAAAACAGTAATCGCCGTTTTAAAATAACAAACACAGGAATCTTTGACTTGAAGTTTGTATGCTAGTACTACAGATCCTTTTAAAAGGGTTTTTCTACGAAAATCCCCCAAATAGCGGATATGCAGCAAGGCAACCCCTCCGAAAAGTGATTCTCAAGAAAAGCGCTTTTTCCTTTCAAGCCCACGAAAATGACATTTCATTGTGAAGCTCATTTTTGAAGCATGGGTGGCAACAAGATCGGCCGCCAGTTCTGGGAGCTGGCGCTCCAGGAGCACGCCAAGGTGTGCTTGCTGCCATCACTAGTGCGTTGTCCTCTCCAAGCTACGCGGACCAGCTGGAGCTGCCATTCGCGGACTGCACGTCGCCCATCTGGTCGCTCCGATCGATGGGTGCTCCAATTTAGATATCGGTCAAGTTCGCATTTGGCACCGCAATTTCATCATGCGACGTGCTCGCCGGCGTCGGCCACGCGATGAGCGACGTGCGCCAGGTCGCCATGAGCATCGCGCAGAGCCAGCTGGAGCCTGAAAATGCGGCCTTCGTGCTCTTCTGTCTCGACGTTGACGTGCCACCGCGGCTACTCGACTGTGGCTCGGGAGCCGCTCAAGGCGGGTGCGAGCCACGACATCACCTTGTCCCGAGTTCGCTTTGTGTCCGTTCCCAGGCCAGCGTGCGCTCGCAGAAGCTGCTCGACAGGGCCACGCGGTGACCGCCACGGAGCTCCTGGAGTGGGATGCGGACAAGGACGCGACCAACAAGCTCAGGTGGACCGCGCTCCACGAGGCCGCGTACCACAGCCGCCTTGCACTCGTCAAGATGCTCGTGGTATACGGTGCCGACGTGTTCGCGAAGACCGAGAAAGACTCCATGGCCAAGGACCCGACGATCCACAGCGAGACCCGCACGATGCTCGACGATCTCTGTCAGCACGGAGAGCCCGTGGCAACGTTGCCAAAGAAGGAGAGGCTGGGTCAAGGCGACCGTGACGACGGCTCAGCTTCGCCCGCTTACGGGCAAGACGCTCACACTGCAGCAGTTCGTGAGCGGCGAGAAGCTCAAGACCCAGATCTAAGAGTGGAAGCACAGCCCACGCCTTTGCTGAGACTTCGGAGGCCGCGACCACGTCGGCAAGCGACACACACGACGCGAAGCCAACCGTGAAGGAGTAGAGAGCCCAACTAGAGAGAGAACTGGAGAAGAGAAAATGTTGTGAAGAAAACTGAGAATGGGAAACTGAAAGGAGAGAAAATGTTATTGAAGAGAAATGTGGAGATAGTGGTTATAGAAAGTGAGAATGGACAACTGGAGAAAACTGAAAGGGGAAAGCTGAAAGAACCTAACTTCCAAAACTCTCCGTCGTCGGCTTGAACACATTTGGGGCTTGAATCGGGTGGTCCCCTTCTGGATGGTGTAGAACTCGCTGCGGTGCTTCAAAGCATCAGGATCTTCGTAGATGATCTCCATTTTCTCGATATTTGAC
>JAASFV010000446.1:0-22268 GCA_023334015.1 Globisporangium paddicum
CCAGTACGCCATGTACAACAACCCAACGTCGCAGAAGGATCCCAACATGTGGTACGGCATCGGTCAGCTCTATGAGCGTCTCGGCTCACTGGAGCACGCGCAGGAGTCGTTCGAGGCCGTGCTGCGTTTCGAGCCGAACTTTAACATGGCGCTCGAGGTCAAGTTCCGCTTGGGCATCATCGCGAAGCAGCGTGGCGACTACGAAGGCGCGCTCGAGAGGTTGAACTCAGTGTTGAACGACGTGCAAACGAATTTACAAACGACGGATATGGCGAGCGATATCTGGACGCAGATCGGCCACGTGTACGAGTCGAAGAACGAGGTACGTTGCCCACTGCCGATAAATATTCTTGTGGTCACATCGACTAACGATGCTGATTTTTGTGCATTGCAATAGGTCCAATCAGCGAAGAGCTCCTATCTGAAGGTTTCGGATTTAAACCCGATGAGCGCAAAGCCAATGCAGCAGCTGGGATGGCTATGCCTGAAGCACAACGAACACACTCTGGCTATTGACTTTCTAAAGAAAGCTGTGGCGCTGGATTCACAGGACGGCAAGGGTTGGTACCTACTGGGCCGCTGCTACATGGTCGTCCACGAGTTCGAGGACGCCTACGATGCCTACAAACATGCCGTCACAACAGATCCGCAGAATCCAAACGTCTGGTGCTCGCTTGGAGTCCTCTTCTACCAGCTGAACCAGCACCTGGACGCACTGGATGCATATTCGCGCGCGATTAACATCAGCTCCAACATTTGCGAGGTGTGGTACAATGTCGGCACGCTGTACGACACGTGCAACCAGACCAGCGACGCCCGCGACGCGTACCAGAAGGCAGCAGAACTCGGTGCTGATGCGCAGTTTATCCGCGAGAGACTGGATTTGCTGCGAGCACGTGAAGCAGGGCAACCAACTACTGGAATGCCAGGCGCGAATTCAGCACCAGGTCCCTCGGAACCGCCGACAACTTCTCCGATGCCGACCTTCACATCTCGACCAGGATCCGAGACGCCACCCCCAGCTCAACAGGCACCTGTTACTCCCGTTCAGCAAGCTCCTGTGGCCCCAGCTCAAGTGGTTATGCCGAGCAATGGCCCCTTGCGTGGAACTCCAGGTGGCGTCTCAATGCAACATATGCTTCGTGGCGATCACGCTCCTGGGGAAGGTGGCGCAAGTATGGGAAACAATCCTGCCTCGAGCGCGATGGTTGGTGTATTGGAAAGTGGCAGAATCGCCACCGACCGTACTATGGGACCCAGTCCCAGCCGCGGTCAACCAGGAAACGGGATGGTGCGAACGATGCCTACAAACTTAAGTATGAGTGGCAGCAGAATGCCTCGCGGTGGACTTGGCGGCGGAATGCCTAGTATGCAGCACTCCCAACCGCATCCTGGATCGCAACCAGGACAACAACCTCGCCACAATCAGCCGCAAGCCGCTGCTCATCAGGCTCAAATCACCCAGGCTCACCACCACAATACCCAGATGCAAGCCCACCACGCAGTGCAGTCCGCACACGGCCATCGCATGCAGCAGGTTGACCGACGCGGGATGCCCGGCAGACCCGCAATGGGCGACAGCAAAGATGGCATGCGGTACCCAGTGGACGGAGAGCGTGTTTCAATGGGACCACCTCCAACCCAACGGCTGGGCAGCTTTGGCTCGATGGGAATGGAACCTCCTCCTTCTGGTTCTCACGGTCCCCCACAGGCTCGAATGGAACGATTCCCTGGACCAATGATGAACCAGAAGCAGCACCCACACCATTCCATGTCGATGCCCATGCCTCCAGGGCGTCGGTAAGCGTAGACGTTCTGCAGACAGCAGACACCGTCATTTCGAAAGCTAGGACTCAATAGGAAGCAGTAGGAAGCAGGATAGTACCCACACACTCGCGACGAGAGCGAGATAAAATCAAATAGTCACACCTGATTCATTCTTCTTCAAGCCGACATTCATACTCGGAAATTCAGTGAAACAACAGAATCGCTTTGTCGAAATATGTATTTCCTGCGTGAGTTTAGCTCTCAACAACCAACAAGCACACATCCCATGAACTAGCCTGCATCCAGGTTCGTGCACAGCGCTGCAATAAAGACGAGCGCCGCACAAACTCTGCCATCATCAGTCGACCATTTCTCTTCCCCCAGTGTAGCTAGTAGCGATAGAGCTTGGCCGTCTTGGTCTGCTCCAGGTCGATCTTGTGGCCGAAGAGGTCGCGAATGTTGCTCAGGCGGTACTTGATCATCGTCGGGCGCTCGAGTGAGAGGCCCCAGGCGATGACACGCACGTTCTCGGGCAGCCCCATGGGGCGCAGCATCTCGGGGCGGAACACACCCGAGTTACCGATCTCCGTCCACTTGTTCAGGTCCGGGTGGAACGCAAAGATCTCCATGCTCGGCTCCGTGTACGGGTTGTACGCCGGCTTGAAGCGCATCTTGGTGATGCCAATCTTCTCGAAGAATGCCTTGATCACGCCGATGAGGTCGCCGAGCGACAGGTCGTAGTCGGCCACGACACCTTCGACCTGGTGGAACTCGGCCAGGTGGGTCGCGTCCATGCTCTCGTTACGGAAGACGCGGTCGATCGAGAAGTACTTCTGCGGTGTGAAGCCGCCCGGCTGGTTCGCCAGCTTGTACAGCATCTGCGCCGAGATCGCGGTCGTGTGCGTGCGCAGGATGTTGGTCATCGACGTCTCGCGCTTGAACGCGCCGCAGCCGTGGCTAGAGAGGTGGACGTAGCATACAACACTCGTGAGCTTGCGGGAACAATGACATGTGAACAATATAAAGCATGCTAGTGTACCCGATGGAGCCAAAGCCGCCGTTCTCGTGCATGTCTTCGACGCGAGCGTAGTAGTCCTCTGGCACAGTGAGGCACTTCTGGGGCGCTGCGCAGGTTGCAACATACAAAAAGAGAGTTAAGTCACACGATTTCCAACCAAAGCACAAAATGGAGCTGACTCAGGCACGCACTGCTGAGGAAGAACGTGTCGTGGGCGTCACGCGCAGGGTGCGACTGCGGCTGGAAGAGCGAGTCGAAGTTCCAGAAACTGCTCTCAACATAGCGGTTCGTTGGCATCTCCTGAAAGCTGAACATCATATTCGTTACGCCAGTTAACACAGGGTTAGTTTGCAGCTTCCAGCATTCTTCGCTCGAACTCAACATATCTTGTACGTGTGAAAAAATCGAATACGTACCCCATGTCCATGAGCACGCGACGGAACTCGGCGCGCACTTTCATGAGTGGGTGCAGGTGGCCGCCACCAACCGCCAGACCCAACGTGTTGAAGTTGTACGGCTTGAACGTCTCCTTCTTCCACGCGTCACTGTATAGAAGCAAGTGATCAGTCAGTCAATACCAACCCCTTGAGCTCTTCACCAAGGTTCACACAAAGAAAGCGCACCCTTCGAGCATCTCCTTGTTGAGACCAGCGGCCTGCTTCTTGCGCTGCAGCGAAAAGTTGGGGCCCTTGGTGATCTTGTACGACTTGCGCGTGCGCACCTCCACGAGGTTACGGCGCTTGAGGTTCTTCGCCTCGTCGCTCGTCACGGCTGAGAGCGCGCCCTTTGCGTCCTCGATGCGGCGCAGCACCTCCGTGGCTTCGTCCGCGACCGATTCCGTCTGCAGCATCCAACATACAAACCAGCCATTTCTTCTTCATCAGCACTACTACCCTAGCACATTAACACAGCACAGCGGCCACTTACGTTGCGGTAGAACTTGCCGTCGGCCTTGTCCAGGCGGATCCAGCGGTTCTTCATGCACGCGCCCTGGCCGACCTTGAGCGTCGCGGCGCCGACGATCGCCTCGAGGCTCGCGCGGTCGATGCCCTCGGCGGCCGGGATCGCGTGGAAGACCTGAACCTCGGGGGAGCCTTTCTCCAAAAAGCTGCGCGCCTCGTCCTTGAGCACGTAGAACGACGTCGCGAGCTCCTCGGAGACCACGAAGGCGTCCGCGAGCAGCGACTTCATGACGCCGACCACGAGCTCGTGCGAGAGCTCGTGCTGGAGCGCGTACGCGAACGAGTCCTGCACGGCGGCGGCGGCGCCCACGGCCTGCAGCAGCTGCGCCTCGACGCGCTGCTTATCGGCGGCTTCGGCGCTCATGTCCTTCGAGTCGTTACGTGTCGTGGGGGGTCTGGTCTGGGCGACGCGGGCGAGCAGCTCAATCCAATGTGACCACCCTCTGTTCCTTTGGCGGAGAAGAGGCGTGCGGTGAGCGAGGCCGCAGTACTGTATGCGAAAGAGGTATAAAGCCAAACACAAGCATTTTCTGATTTCGAATTAGTGATATTTGGCTCGGTTAGTGACTTTGTCGGATAGTGACATCTTCGGGGCCTTATTCGTAGCTCTCGAATGGGGCGAAGACCGGGTCGCGCTTCTCCGCGATGGCTCGGAGCCCCTCGGCGTAGTCCGTGGTTGCGAACGAGATCGCCTGCGAGTCGGATTCGCGCAAAAGCGCAGCGGCGAGCCCAACTTCCTGCTGGGCGCGGAGGGTGCGGAGCACAGCGCGCGTCGCAGTGGAGGACGTTGAAGCCATCTCTTCAGCCACCGCGATCGCTTCCTTCAGCACATCATCCTGATGCAGCCGCATGAAAAGTACAGCCAGAAAGTAACAGTAAGTAATAATAACTATCAATACTCTTGACTGAGGAGCGGCAGATAGTGTACCTTGTCGACAGCCTTGCTAATCAGACGAAGTCGCTCAGCCTCCGTCCCATCGATCACCTGTCGTTGGAGAATGAAACAGAAGCAACGGAGGGTTAATTCGTCATTTGTTCACGGTTTTGAACATGCGTATGAGCTCGCGTACCTTGCCAGTGAGCATAAGGTAGTTGGCGGTCTCAGTGCCGACAATGAGAGGGAGGAAGTGGGAGCTCGCCATGCCCTGGATCATACGCGAATATCAATACACCTTTGTTAGTTACCTCCTGAGCGCGCTAGCACAGTACTGATATGAGTGCTCACCGGGTGAAGGCCCAGATTCACGAACGTGAAGCCCATCTTCGCGTCCTTTGCAGCAACTCGGACGTCGGCAAACAGTGAAATACACAGCCCGGCGCCGATCGCAGGCCCGTTGATCGCAGCGACGAGCGGCATCTGGAGCGTCCGCAACGACATGTAGCGCGCGTAGAACTTTTGCATGAGCACGCTGCAAGCAGTAACACGCTGACTATCAGCATTGCTATACAATTGATGGACAAGCACAGAGCAGACAGACACGTACGCGTTGCGAGAAGGCGTGTCCGTGATGCGTTCTTGGAGGAACTTCATGTCGCCACCAGCAGAGAAGGCGCGGCCTGACAGACACAGCAATCGCAACCATGAGCCACACTCATGCACAGTCAAGTTGTACATCGGAAGATAAATAATCATACCTTCGCCAGTGAGCACGATCGCCCCAAACTCGTCCGCACGCGTGTTGATCTCGGCCACCTTTTCTGGTCATCATTGATGCACCACCAGAGCGAATCGATTAGGGCCCATACCACACACATCGTGCACAATATGCACAAAAGCCCACAGCACCACATGATTAAAGCCATGTCGCAAAGTCTATCATGAGCCACGCACGAACGAACCTTGCAGCGCGGTGCCCATGGCGGCCGTCATGGGGTTGAGGCGCTTGGGGTCATTCAGACGCAGCACGCCGACGCGCCCGTACTTCTCAAGCGTCACCAGGTCACTCTTCATGCGCATGCCGCCAAGCATGCGCTGGTGGTGCTGCACGCGGCCCACGGCGCCGCTGCTGCGCGCCATCGCCACTCCCATCGAGCGCATCGTCGTCGTCGACAGCCAGGAATGACCGACCGCACGAAAAGCTCATCGTCCGTTCTTCAACCCGACGCGGCCCTCCCGTGCGAGATATGATGTGCCAGATTTCCCTCCATACACACTAAATCCTTTGATAATGAATACTTCAGCTATCGAATAAAACTCCATTTTGTATCCAAGTCGTATCATTTTATATGTTTCCTTTCATAAAAAATCATGTGATATAACAGGTATTTACCACTGTACAAAGCCGAGCCAGATTCCCCTCTTTTTTTTCACCCGCTCCCTCTAAAACCCTCGATGCAGGCCTCTATTGCGAGCAGGACTGCGCTGACTGTGTTCTACGAGGCGATACAAAAAAGCCCCCGCGAAGAAGCCAGGAGGAGGAAGACGTCGCAGGACACGAGAGAGAGAGAGAGAGAGAGCAATCGCCTCCGTCCGTCCATCAGTTCCCCTCCGCCGCCCCCAGTGAGCGACCAGAGGGCGCAGACATGGAGCTCCCGACGCCGCCAGGTGCGGTTGCGTTACTGAGTTGTTGGCATTTTTTAATTTATTTTTTTGGTGTCGATTGTGAAGTGGGGAATGCGGGTGTGAGTGGGGCTGCGCTATGTGTATGGGCGTGGTGCTTGGTAGTGGGTATGCGTATGTATGTGTTAGGACTGCGTATTGTTTGTGTGGCCTGGCGTTTTTTGCTGGTTATATGGCGTGGCAGAGTGCTGACGTTGTGTGTGTGTCAACTTGATAAATATGATTTCTGTATGGTAGGCTCGCTTGAAGGCGGCGCCTCGGGCCGCAACAGCAAGAAGCCGTCGCCTGCAGACTTTATGTTCGGGACGACACTCGGCGAAGGCGCGTACGCGAGAGTGAGTACCGTTTCACCCCTCATGAATAATGGAGGAGAGCTCTTTCGTGATGACCAGCTTCACTGACCTGTTGCTATTTGCTGTATATGGCTGTATGGACAGGTCGTGCACGCCCGCATGAAGGACACGGACGTCGAGTACGCCGTGAAGATCATGGAGAAGCGCTTCATCCGGAAGGAGAAGAAAGTCAAGTTCGTCATGATGGAGCGCAAAGTGTTCTCGAAAGTCTCGCACGACCGCATCGTCAAGCTCTTCTTCACGTTCCAGGACCACAACTACCTGTATATGGTCATGGAGCTCTGTCGCGGCGGCGAACTGCTGGATGTCATCACGTACGCTATTGTGTTTGCCGTTGGTGGCATTGCTTTTGGCGACGGAGAATTGATTTGACAAAGCTGACATTGTCTGATTCTCCACAACAGCAAGCACCAGAAAGCGCAGGTGGCCGCAGGCGTGAAAGATCAGGCCTGTTCGCTGGAGCTCACGAAGTTCTACATCGCGGAAGTGATCGTCGCAGTGGAGTACCTGCACAACAACGTACGTGACCATGCGAGTTACGTTTGGTGTGATTAATATGAGATACGCCATGGCCGCTGACAATGTTGGTCAAAATTTGTGCAACAGGCCGTCATTCACCGCGACCTGAAGCCCGAGAACATCTTAATGGGGTGAGTGCTCTGCTTCCTTTCTCATGTGCTGCCAGCCGGACCTTACGCCGAGTCTAACAATCTTAGTGATGAATGAAAACAGTGAGGATGGTCACATCAAGATCACGGATTTCGGGACGGCGAAGGATGAGACTGAGGAGAGCCGTCACAACACGTTCTGTGGCACGGCCGAGTTTGTTTCGCCTGAGGTGTTGCGCGACCAGGAGGCGTCGCGCGGCTGCGACTTGTGGGCAGTCGGGTGCATGATCTTCCAAATGCTCGTCGGCCGACCAATGTTCCGCGCGGAGAATGAGTACCTGACGTTCCAGCAGATCCTGAACCACCCGGCCGAAGACTTTGCTTACCCGCCTGGATTCCCTGACGTCGCTCGCGATTTGATCGACAAGGTGTTGATTCAAGAGCCGAAGGAGCGACTCGGAGCGGGCTCGGAAGAAGATGGGAACGGCTACAGTGCGCTGAAGGCGCATCCGTTCTTCGACGGCATCAACTGGGAGACGCTGGGATCCACCCAGCCGCCGTACATCCCCCACGTTAACCGCTTGCCTGCGACTGACAATGTAAGTGTTCATGGTTGGAGTTGTGAGTGATAGCCTATAGGGTCATGCTTACAGTCTGGTTACTGTTCTCTATATTTCAGGATGGCGCGACAGAGGACTGGCTGTTTGCTGGCGTGGCGACCGAATTGCAAGTGTCGTCTGGTCTGGCCTTCGAGCCAATGGCGCAGTACGTTAAGTTGTTTTCGAGGTATATTTTACATTTTGGTGAATTCTATACTCACTTAGCTTTTTTTTCTTTCCATTGCAGCGAACGTCCTGGATCACCTGTGAGCGTCATTGAGGTCGCAAGACAGAGAGCTGAGGTGCCGCCTCCGCCACCGATGACTCGGACAAGCTCGCTCTGGTTCGCGAACAATGTGTGAGCCGACAATGTCGTAGCCCGGCCTGTACTTACATGGTTGTTTTCTTGTTTTCTTCAGGAACCGATTCCTCTTGGACGATGAACTGATCAAGATGGGTGGGCTCATCAGCAAGCGAAAGGGGCTTTTTTCCAAGAAAAGACAGTTGATCTTGACGTCCAAGCCACGTTTGATCTACATCGACGCGATCCGAATGAAGCAGAAAGGTACGGAAGAATGCATCTGAGCTCTCATTTGATGTTGTTAAGCTCACATGTTGCTGTTTGCCCATTTTGTAGGAGAAATCCCGTGGTCGGACTCACTTTACGTGCAATCCAAGAGCGCAACGGCGTTCGACGTCGTGACAGTATGTTTATCATGCCTCTCCGTGACCTTGGAACGGACTGATCCATTTATCATTTTAATCTGTGAATTTCGTTCTTTTTGTACAGCCAAACCGAGTCTACCATCTCAACGATCTCGTCAACGGGTCGAAGAAATGGATCGACGCGATCAACGCTGCCTTGGTGCGTACCGTTATATGAAATTGTTTCGAGCTGGATAATTGTTCACATGGCTCATGCTCTTTTCGTTCTTTCAACTTTGCTTATGTTCACAGGCGCAGCACAGAGAGCGACAACGCTTCGGGAGCTCGTATCGCTAAGAGTACAAATGCGCATACCGTATAGTCAGGTCCAGCAGCAAACAGCAACAGCAAGCAAGGAGGCTCACTCCATCGCCCGTGAATAAACGTCCTTGGATGAGCACCACCAATCCTCAATACATGCATGTTACCCATACAATCTCAACAACTCCACAATGTAAGAAAACGCTGACTGCGATGTTTGATTTGCCAAGCTGCCCAAGAGCATTTGATTGATTGATGAAGCGATTAGCAAGAATAAATCCTATCGTCCTCCCCTGTACTACCAGATCAACGGAGGAGCGAGACCAGACCCACTCACACTAGTCTATTCCTCATCATCATCGGCATCGTTACCGCCATCGTGGATGTTGAAGTAACGAAGTTCGTAGGTCTGCTTGTCCGACGCAATGACGTGGAGGTAGTCGCGGAGCTGCTGCTTCTTGAGGTACTTCTTGGTCAGGTACTTGAGGTAACGCTTCGAGAACGGCGCGACGGCGGCGATCTGGAGCTTGTTCTTCTCGCGCGAGATCTTGACCGAGTCACCGAGAACGCCGACCTTGCCGCCGACCTTGATGCGGTCGTGGAGGAACTTCTCGAACGACGCAGGGTCGAGCACACGGTCGTCGACCGGGATCGTGCAGTCGATGGTGAACTTGAGCACCTGCTTCTTGCCGACCTTCTTTCCCTTGTTCTGCAGAGAGAGACGCATCAAGACAAGAGAGTTAGCGACTCGCACGTAAGACGGACGCAGAGGCTAGGCTCCACGCCCGTCCGCGTCGAATCAGCTCACTCGACCACCAGGGTGGCGCGTCCATGCGAAGAATCGAGGCGACCCACTTGCGATCGTTCTTGGAGTGTGCTGGCTGATGAGACGTCCTCTCCGCCCGGACTGGTAGCAAAGAACAGAGAAGATGGCTCTGTCTCGCTCTCTGCTGCCTGCCTGGTCGACGTCACCGCCAACCGATGCAGACAGCAGAACAAGAAAGAAAGAGACCATCTCGGTTAACCTCGTATGCGTGGTGCCTCTCCACACGCGGCTGCATCGTGCATGCCAGCGACCATCACCGCCATGACAGCAAGCGACTTAGCCATTGACACACACAATGCTACGCGCGCAAAGCGACACCCACAGAGAAGGAAACTCTGTTTGCCCGGGCAGAGAAGACGGCTCTGCAGCCGCAGCAACTCATAGGGATGACGCGATTGGATCCCCACCATTCTCAACAAAGACACACACACCTGGCGATCTTCGTGATGACCGAGTCGAGGCGGACGGCCGTGGAGCACACGGGCGGAGATCAAACCCAGGGACTTACAGCGACAACTGGAGCCATTGTTACGTGTGGAGCGTTTACTACGGTTGAGCGAGGCAGCAAAATAGCAATTGCTCCACTTGGTCTGACAGCAGTATAATGCTCCCCATGGCCCCAAAAATCACTGGACACGATGCTCCGGTCCCTAATTTGAATTGAGCTGCTCGCTGATTGGTGGAAAATAGCATTTTGTGCTCCTATAGAGGGAGGCATGCTCCTGTAAAGAGAGAAAACCGGTTGGTTGGTTCTCCGCCGCGCCGTGGTCCTTGGAAATGCGCGGCGCAAATGAGCTGCTCGTCCATCTTGTATCTGGTAAACCCAAAGACACCTTAAACTGATTCAAGGTAAGCGACGAATGCCCCTTGCTCTTTATCTGTGTGTGTATGTGGTGCTGGCGTGTGGGCCTTCGTGCGAGTTCTGTCGTCACGCTCGTCATCACGCCACGACCGGCTCAATAGAGTGAATCGACGTGTGTGGCGCTCGGCGTCCCGTCCTTCTATCCTGTCTGTATATCCGTGTGTACGCTGTGCTTGTCTTGGCAGAGCTGGACGCATAGGACAGCTGGATACAGGATGAGATGCGTGCCTTTCCCACCGTCATTGTGCTGTGCTCGCCAACATTAACGCACGTGGACGATACGTTGATTCCTGTCGATCGCATGACTAACACTCTGCTTCTCTCATTGTTCCGCTGCCACAGATGCGTTACATTGCTGCTTACCTCCTCGCTGTCCTCGGTGGCAACGCTGCCCCATCGGTCGCTGACGTGACCAAGATCCTGTCGTCGGTCGGCGTCGAGATCGACTCGGAGCGCTTGAGCAAGGTCATGGCCGAGCTCGAGGGTAAGGACGTCAACGAGATCATCGCCTCGGGCTCCAAGAAGCTCGCCAAGTTCGGCGGAGGTGGCGCCCCAGCCGCTGCTGGCGCTGCCGCCGGCGCCGCGGCCGTCGTCGTCGTGGAGGAGAAGGAAGAGGAAGAGGAGGCTGACCTCGGCGGTGCCGCCATGGACATGTTCGGCGGCGGCGCCGACTACTAAGTCGATTAGCCAGCTTCGTGCTCATCATCTAGTCACTTGTAGCAGTTGCAAGCAGTCAGCGGCTCGGTCCTTCGCAGGAACGGGCGATGGCTGCAAGCGCCTTCCAGGGTAAACACATCCGTCAATGTAACACTTTGATAGATACATGGCTTGCATTTTCTGTTCCATCACCAATTTCTTTTCATCGTTGGGACTCCCGAATTGTTGTAGTAAACAGGTCGGCTGCTATTGTAGCACGCACTTGCTGCTCTTGGAGCGCAGATCGGGGCTCTTGACGTCCGGGTCGTTCTGCTCGTGGTTGACAATTTGCGCCTTGAGCACGGGCGCCTCGACCTCGAGGTCCGTCTTGGAAAGCATTATGCCCGCGAGGTCGGCCGCGAGCTGACGGAACGTCACGTTCACCTGGTCGCCCGTCTTGGCTGACACAAAGAAGCTCTTGAGGTCGTTCTCCTCGGCGAACTGCTTGTGCTTGGCGGCCTTGACGGCGCGCAGGTGGTTCAGGTCCGCTGCGTGTTGTAACATGCAACATTGTCAGCATGCTGATACTGGCAAACAGGTAGAGATAAGACGCACTCTTGTTGCCCACGAGGCTGACGTATGGCATGCGGTCGTCGTCGAAGGTGCGCCGCACGAGCCGATACCAGTCCTCGAGGTTCTGGAAGCTCTCGTAGTTGGTGATGTCGTACACGAGCAGCACGGCCTAGAAAAGACAGTGTCATATTCAGCTGCCGTAGCTCCATATACAGACCTACTGCTAGGATAGATACGCAAGCGCACCTGGGCGCCAAAAATATAGTTCTTGAGCATCTTGCCACCGATGCTCTGGCCACCAATATCCCAGATCTGCAGCGTCACCTGCGTGTCGCCTAACAGTATTCCATTCCCACAGTCATGGTCATTCCCGTGCAAGCCTCGCTTTGCTCATAATGCGATGAGGACAGCCGCACCTGGTAGCCCGAGCCGCTTGAGAAAGAAGTCCAAACCGATGGTCTGTTTGTAGACGTTGGAGAAGTTGTCTTCCGTGTGGCGCATGGCGATCGACGTCTTGCCCACGGCACCATCGCCCAGGATGATCACCTGCAGCCAACATAACAGCCCATGTCGAACAGCATGATTGAGCCTTTGGCTCAATAGGAAGCGCATGAGGACAACCCACTGACTTTGTACTGCAGCTGCTGCGGCTCGTGCTCACTGTCCGTCTCCTTGGACATGGCGCTCGCTCGCTCTCGCAGCTCTTCGCCAATTCACTTCTAAAGCGATGTTGGCAACGCTTCAAGATAGCTCCTTCTAAAACTGATAGTATGCTGTCTTAGACGACTGACTTGGTTTTACTATGGCTCTGTCTGCGCTCCAGTTTTAGTAGAGAATGAACAGAGACATAGTAAAACCAAGTTACTTGTCTGGCGCAACTTTGAACTTTCGCGCAACTTCCGTGCAACTTCAGCGCAATAACAAAAAACTATTACCATAATGACTGCGCTCACGGAAACAATGCGCAAGTGATAGTCTGACATTCCCGAAAACCGCGGACGCATACATCGTCCAAGTCAGTCGTCTGGAGCAACATAAGCCGGCCGAAGCGTAAACTACAGGCTCAAAATCAAGTCGAGAAGTTGACAACTTCAGCTTCTCAGCTTGATTTCTGATTTTTCTTGATCGAGGAATACTTCTTCTGGACGGCCACCTTTCTCGATCGCGACCACGAAGCTCGGCTTCGGCGATCAGAGCGTGGTGGCTCTCAGCGGCAAGCGCGCGTGTAACGTGTCAACAGTCGGATTTGCCGCATTCGACTGTACCGATCCCTCGTCGCTTGCCAGCACCATACGTCCTGGGACCATCTCACTCACCAACATGGTTGTAGACCTGGGCAAGCGCGGTCGCCTCCAAGCCACCGTCCAACCGGTCTCGCTAGCAAGCGCGTGCGTGTGTACGACGTTGCAGCCGTAGGCTGCAATTGTTCTGCTGCGTCCCTACTTGGAGTCACTCATGCTGGACGGAGACGTGCCCGTCCAGCCGGCTCTCATTGCTCTGTGTACACGGGGAAACGTGGACTCCATCGCGAAAATGTGCAATCGAGCCCGGGAGAAACGAGGCTCACGATTGAACGAAGCACCGCGCAGCGAGAAGCTCGCGTCGCCACAGTCAAGCACCAAAAGATAATGCGTCAAACGATAATTGAAGCGTACAATATTCAAGCTGTGACGCGACCTCGACTTGACATGTTGAGTTTCCCCAGTCTCCGCTATTACCGGTCAGAGAAGCACGTCCAAAAGATCATTGGAATCATCCAGAGCTCCAAGAAGTCTTTGTACGCTGCGATGTACGTGATCTCGCACCCACGGCTAGCTGAGGCGAGCAGAGGTCGCCAGACGCGATTGTGTGACCGTCATTGCCATGATTGGCCATGTACAAATGCACCGGAAAGGCTCCCAGGTCCTCACGCTCATGAACAACTACGCCACAGAGCTGCTAGTTGAGTGGAGGTGAACGAGGACGTGGACGCATCTTTCATGCAGCATAAAGTATCTGCTCGTCGACGAGCAGACTGTGATTCACGGATCCGTCAACTTTTCTCTTCATGCGATGGTTAGTGTTGATATGATGGTTATTGAGGATGACGAGCAAGTTACATCTGCTCTCCTCGACGACTTCAAGCAAGTGCGTGACCTGAACCGGTTCCAAGTCGTCGAGAGAAACAAGTTGGCGAAAGAGAAAACACCGCGCGCCCAGTGTATTCATGCGGACACAGCTCCTGGTGCAGCGTGCGTCGTACTTGATTCTTCTGAGCTGTCTGGCATGGCAGCTCTGGTTGAAAAGTACTGTGTGGACAAGACGGCCAAGGAGCGAGCAGCACTGGTGGCTCAGATTTAGATGCTCAAGAGCGATATGCAACCTTCGGTCAGGCTCGATGCGCTACCTGCTTAAAAAAAGCGAGCGCCCACTCGACCTTGCAACAACTCCAGGAACACTCTCTAGTGCTGCTTCTTCGCTCTTGGTGGAGTACATAGTCCTGTTGCATGCTTCGCTATCACTGTGTAAGGCTATGGTCGTTTTTTATTGTTTCTTTTTAATCTCAGTCCACCTTTGTCGTTCCGCGAGCAGCTCCGCATGATCCGTCCCAGTTGCTGCGTCTCATTCAAGTGAAAGCCAGTTCCCCAGTCAACTAATTCCCCACACATACTCACATGATAGACAGCCCTATCTCTCTACAGCAGCTTGCTCCGCACTCAGTCAATATAGACACATGCGTGAGCGCAAAGAGAGCTGTTGGTCTGTAGCCATTTCGAAAGCACAGTGGCACGGGGACGAAGCCGCTTGGGGCCTGTCTGCTGCACGCCACCACCTCGCGGAACTCGCCGTGCGTTGACGGGCGTGTGTTGCGTCGGCGTGCCGCGTTTCTTGGTGAGTTGCGGCTTGCTTGTTCACCAAGAGGCTCACTTCAACTTGCGCTGCACAAGGGATTTTTTTTAGCGAATCAGAGGTGTCCAAAACCAATATAGCCCACTCCATTTGCCAAAAAGGTTATTATTTGCTGGTTTGTAGCCAATGGGAGAGCGGAAAACGCGAACCGACGCAGGCACCTGCTTTGCATTGGCCCTCTTCAGACTGATAATTTGGAGATGAGTGTGTACTTGGTCTGAGTGTGCCCTTTCACTTTCTGTGCTACATGCATTAAAACATGAAAGGGCATACTCAAGTTCAAATAAATACTCATGAGTCCTACAAACTTCCAGTCAGGCTGAGTGGTGTGAACGAAGGAATGCTTCAGCCTGCTGCTCATCTTTTCTGTCGAAGAGACGCGCAAATAGGGCATAGGATACAATGCGCAGCCGAATGAGATCACGCGTGCTACTACGTGCATGTGCTGCTGCGGTTCTAGCGTACCTGTGTGGCGCAGAGAGCCTCAAATCCCGAGTCAAGATGCAGCGGAGCAACCCCGTGGTCTCCGTGGTCGTCGACGGCGAGAGCGTGCGCCTCATCCTCACCACAGGTTGGCTTGCTTTCTTCATGCGCTCGCGCACTATGTGACACTAGTCTATGCGTGTATGTGTGTTGTTATGTGTGCTACAGACACCGACGGGATCCTCATCTGCTCCGATCTGCCGAAAGACGCGTCTGCATCGTCCAAGGTCGACTTTGGTGCGTACATTGAGTTGCTCACCATTAACTATTTTTTATTCAATTATTTATTTATTATTGACAGACTATGCGCGCAAGCTCCTGCGCTTCCAGCTGCAGGGCATGATCCAGGACTTTGAGATGCGCGCTATTCATGTACCGGCGCTCGCGTTCACGGGCCGCATGCCCATTGCGTATTTCCATCTCAAAAACCAGTGGCTCAGTCCCGCTTCCATCGAGTACTTCCTCCAGTACGGCCTGCCAATTAACATTTGATTTATTTATTGTGTAGCGCAGGGCGATTTAAAACAGTAACAACCTCTGTTATAATGGTGACAGGAGCTCGAACGCGAGCGGGTTCATCGGCGTCGGCTTTGCGTTCCGCCCTATGTATTCGCGCTTCTGGACCATGATCGACGACCACGAGGACGACGAGGACGCCGTGGGCTTCCCGTCATCCTCACCATCATCGCCACCAGTCGCCCAGCAATACGCGTATCGTGGGATGAACGCCGATGGGACGAAGAAGAAGCTCGCAGCGCTGTCGATACCCACTGGCCAAGCTGATAAGGACAATGACGAAGCGGACGAAGACCTCGTGAATGGCTACATTGGCAGCAGCGAGATCCCCAAGAAACTCGTGTGGAGCGAGCCGTTGGCGCCCGTGAACGACCGCGAGGACGCTGCCAACAGCCAGGGCATCTCCTTCCCAGTCCATCGTGCGCATTTCCAGTGCGCACCAACACTCACCGACCCCGAAGTGAGCTCTTCGTCTTCATCACTCAACGCCCATGCAGCTCACAGTGTCGACATATTTGGCGAGTTCTCGGGCAATTGGGACGTGAGTCTGGACTTCAACGTCCCATGTCTCGGCCTCCCGCAGCAGTTCTTTGACTCGGTAAGCAGCACTCCTTTATTATGCATATGGAGAGGTAGATATGGTTGGTTCACAGGCTCCAAACACTTTCTTTCTACTGCAGCTCGCAGGTTGGCTCGGTCTGCGCTTCAACGACGAGCTTAAAGTGGCCGAGATCTCCGGTTCGGCCGCATTGCCAGACCTGGTCTTCTCGCTCTCACTAGACGGACCGCAGCTCCGGGTCCCACTGCAGCGACTCGTGTTGTCCGAGCTTCAGGTCTCAACCTCGCCATCTTCTGCTGGCAATAGCACTAACAACAGCAGCAGCCCACCGTCATCCGTGATCCTGCAGCGGATCTGCATCCAGCGCTCGGGCTCGATTATCCAGAACGGCGCCGCGGTCTTCTCGCCACTAGACCAGGACGCCGGCTCCGTGCAGCGTTACCGACTGCACGGCTCGCTCACGCTGCCGCTCTTCAACATGTTCCAGGCGCCCATCGTCTTTGGCGCGATGGTACTCGACGCCTTCGAGCAGATCATCGTCGATGGCACCACGAAGCGCACGGGCATCCAGAACTTGCTGCTAAAGCCGTCCTTGTCGCCAAGCGTCGGCGATAAGAATGGTGGAAACGAGGCAGCATTCGTGACCTGCATGCGGCCAGTGCGCTGCGTTGGACAGCAACAGTACCTGCCTCGCCTCAACGCCTGCCAAGGTAAAGCTTTAGCCTTGTTCTCTGTATATGCCACGTTTGTTGGTCTAATTCGTTGCTGTGATTTGTAGACCCAGACTGCTCGCTCTACTTCTTCCACTCACTCGATGCAACGACCAAGCAGTGTACCCTTGTACGTCTCTCACTTGTATCTACGTGTATCTATCATTCTTTTAGTATGGGGCTCTGACGCTTTCTCTACCTTTTCGACCAATTTCAACCCTGTCAGGACGGGAGCTGGGTCGTGGCGGTCGTAGTCACCATGAGCGCTTTCCTCGCTGTCGAAGCGCTCTTCTCGCTCTCCATGCGCCATTTTATCCGCAAGACGCGCCTCAACTCTCTATCGTAAGGCTATCGATCGAACTTACCAACTCAATGAAGTATACGAGCCTAATACCTGCCGAGACTAAAAGCCCGGGCGGTCGATGGACACCGATGATGATCTTCTTCTCAACCTTGGTGCCCCCCCCCAGTCGATACACTTACGCTCGCAGTCTTCTTTGCCGCAGTCCCAGCCCAGTAGCTCAGCTCAGTCTGCATCCGATTTTGTAACGCAAGATATGTCGACTTTCTGTGAATAATGCTGAAAGCTGTAAACTACACCCGAGTTCTTTCATCGCCAAACAACATAACGGAGTTGAAATAACTGATGGGGAGCACTACTAGTGTATTCAACTCAGCAATGAGGTGCTTGTGTGTTGTGAATTCAACTGGGAATGAACGAGAAAACTATAAAATAAAGGAGTGTGGCACATACACTTAGATCCCGTCTCGCCACTCGCGGCGTTCAATCTTGCTGTAGAACCGGTTGTTTCCCCTATGCACAGAGAGACACAATTCAAATCAGTCAAGCAGTCAGCCAACAACACACAAACACCAGGCACCCACAGCACAACACGCACAGCTCCTCTCGCGAGATGCGCCAGTAGTACTCTGGACTCGAATTGTCCATGGCCTGCGTCCGTCCCAGCATCTGCACAAACTCTTCGTCGTGCGTGATGCATACGAGCTGGAAGTTCTGCTGCGCCGAGCGCGCGGTCAGCAAACTGTGGAAATTGGTTTTCAAAAATATCAATAATGCCGTAAAACCCAAATCAGCCTCCGACAATTTCAACAACAACAAATTTCCCATCACAATGTCAATACAGGGTACGCACTCTGTGATGGCCTGGGCCAAGCCGTACTTGTTCTCCGTGTCGAGATTCGTCGTGGGCTCGTCGAGCGCCAGAATGCCGCAGTTCAGGCAGAACGTCTCGGCCAGAGCCAAGCGAATCACTAGCGCTGCGAGCACTTTCTGGCCCGCGCTGCAGCGGCCGCGCATGTCGATCTTCGCACCGCCCTTTTTCATCACGACTCGGTAGTCGTACGAGCGCGAGGTTGTCTTCGCGGTGGTCGCGGCGGTCGCGGTACCATTGTTCTCTGGGCCACTCACAATCTCAATCGAGTCAATGTCCTGGCCCTTGTACGTGATCTGCCAGAGTGACCGGATGATCGTGTTGATCTCCTCGATCTTCTTGGAGTGGTACTCGATTAGTGCCTGATCGAGCGCGCGGTAGTACTTGTCCAGGTCCGCAACGGCCATCGTGGTCGTTTCGAACTCAATTAACTTCTTCCGGTACTTGTCCTCGATGTTGCGGTACTCACTCTGACGCAGTTGGACCTTGTAGTCGCGAATTTGGTCGTCCAGCTGCTGCTTCCGACCTTTCAAGATCGACCGACTGTCTCGCGCAGCTTTGGCCGCGATCTCGGCCGTGCGAACTCGCCTACCAACCTCGTCACCGGAGGGTAAGCCCAGCAGCTTCTGTCTGAGAATGTCCACCTCGCCACGCGCATAGTCCAACTGCTTCTTCAGGCTCCTATACTCCAGATTTTCTCGGATATGGCGCTTCATTGTTTCTTGGTCCTTGAGGTTCTGCAGTACCGACGCGATCTGTGGCGCCAGGTCGTTCAGCTGCTGGGTTGCAGTGCTCTGCTGCTGCTTCATCTGCGCCAGCTCCTGCGCGAGCCGTTGTAGGTCCTTCTCCAGGTTCTGCTTCACGCTCTCCTGTACATGGCTCACCTTGTCGCTAAACGCGCGTAGATCTCCCAGGTGGTGCTGCAACTCCGTGCGCAGCTTGTTCTTTTTTGCGTTCGCCTCTGTGCGACGCACCTCGCGCTCCTCGAGCTTGGCTTTTACGTCGCGCTCGAGCAGCGGCTCATTCTCTTCGAGCTCCATGATCGCGTCGCGCACAAGTTTTTCGCGGTCACGGAGCTTGGTCTGCTCCTCCAGAGCGGCGTCGTATTCCTTCCGCTGCTGGCCCATATTAAGCTTGTCCTGGCGTTTCTTGTGCAAGTCGTTCTGCAGCTGCTGCAGAATGCTCTGATCGCGCTGCAGCTCGTTTTGCTTCAGTTGCACCTGGCGGTTGAGCTCCTTGAGCTCATCTCCGTGCTTGTCTCGTCCAGCTTGCACCTCGGCCATGGACGGCGCCCCAGAGCCGAGCGACTCAGCCGTCATCAAATTCAGACTTTCTTGATCGCTCTTTATGCGCGAGAGCATGTGCTTGAGCTCCTCACCGGCCTCGCTCAGCACAGCAAAATCTCGCTGCGCCTTCTGCGCGTCTTCAAAGAGCCGCAGCGCTGTCTCGTACTGGTTCTTTTTGTCCTTCGCGTCCGCTTGGACCACGCGCTGCGTGGCGTAGATGGAGTCCAGCTCGTTGCTTTTCGCCGGGATCTCAGTATCGAGCCGCAACCACTTGCGCCAGCTGGGCATGCACTTCTCCATCTCCTTCCACTTGTCAAGTGCGACTTTCTCCAAGTTCGCTGCCCGCTCGATCTTGTCCTTGATCTTGTCGTCGTCCGTCCTCTCCTTGACCGCGATTATGAATGCCTCCAGGTCCGTGTCGTTCATACCGCGACGGCACAGTGGACAACACTTCTCGTTCTCGCCCTTCTTTTTGTACGCGTTGAGAAACGTGATCGTCGAGCTGTAGCGGAGCGTCCTGCCCTTGGCGTCAAAGTACGTTTTCTCAAGCTTCGCGAGCGCATTATCAGCGTGCTTGAGCTCTTCGTTCGGCATGACTTCCTCTATGATCTTCTTCACAGTGGCAACCTCATTCCGCTCCAGACCGTTCTTCTCGAGCCGCAAGGACGCCAGGTCCTTTTCGAGGTGCTTGGATGTCACTGTGCTCTCCTGGAGCTTGATCTCCGCTTGCCCGAGCGCTTTCTTCTTGGACTCGCTCGCGTCCTTGCGCTCGGCCACAAGATCGCCAATAAATCGGAGCATCTCAGGAAGCGCGTCGACATCATTCGCG
The DNA here is from genome assembly GCA_023334015.1 of Globisporangium paddicum. Lineage (NCBI taxonomy): Eukaryota > Oomycota > Peronosporomycetes > Pythiales > Pythiaceae > Globisporangium > Globisporangium paddicum. Next base: position 20,175 of record JAASFV010000446.1, read on the forward strand.
AGCCCCGACGTGGACAGCACACCGTGGTGCTCGGTTGTCTTCTCCGCGAGCTTGGCACTCAGTGAGTCGTTCTTCCGCTGGTACTCTTCGCGTCGCGAGTCGAGCGACAGGTGCTCGTGCTCATGGACACGCAGCACGGAGAGCTTCTTTTCGAGCTGGTCGTTCTCGAAGGTCGTGTCGTTTACGCGGCGGTTCAGCGCCTCGATGTCCGCCTTCAAGGCAAACGAATCGTGCTGGTCCTTGTAGTTTTGCAGCGTCTTCTCCGACTCGTTGATCACACGCTCGAGCTCGGTGACGTCGCGCTGGGACGGCACGGCCTGTGCGCTGAGTTGCTTGAGCCTGGTGGCGTTCGCGCGCTTCTCCTGGTTGATCACGCCCAACTCCTTTTGCTTCTCTTTAAGTTCTTCTTTCAAGTGGTGCAGCTTCGCCTTGAGGTCTGACACCTCCGTGTTGAGCGCATCTTCGGCTCGCTGGTTCGTGGCCTCGATGTCCTTGACAGCCCGCTCCTTGTCCTGCACGACGCTCTTGAACTTTGTCAGGAAGGACTGGATCTCGTCATCCTGGGACGACACGGGCTGCGTATGAAAATTGTACTTGGCCCCGAACTTGGTCGCCATGTCCACCAACTCGGTCACCACCTTCTCCTTGGCCTCGATCTTGGCCTCGAGGCTGCCCTTGGCCTCCATGAGCTTCGAGTGCCTGGTCTCCGCCGACTTCTGCTGCTGACTCAGCTGGGACTCCTGGACCTTGAGCCCGTCAAAGGCTCGTTGTTGCTCGCCGATGATCTCGTCGTAGTTGTTCAGCAGCGACTCGAGCTCGTCGTCCGTGTCGCTCATCATCTGCTCAATGTTGGCCATGGCGCGGCTCACCATGTCGTCCTTCTGGTGGATCTCGGCCTGGGCGAGGTCCAATGCGCTCTGATGGCTGCGGATCTCGCTCTTGAGCTGCTCGAGCTCGGCGAGCGTCTCCTCGGCCTGGTCCACGCTGTCGGTCGCCTGCTCGGCCTCTTCCAGCACACTGGCGAGCTTGGCCTCTGCGGCATCAATTTTATCCTGGATCGCGTCCGCGGCCTTCATCTTGACGCTCAGGACGTCCAGGTCGCGCTTAAAGTCCTTGGTGTCCGTGTGGCGCGCCTTGCGCAGCTTCCGGATCGCCTCGAGGGCCTTGGTGTACCGCGCCGACTCGAAGATCGCGTCAAAGCGCTTCTTGAGCTCGGCGCCTTCCTGCAGCGGCCAGTTGGACTCCTCCTGGTGGCAGAAGATGACGCTCTCGAGGATCGCCTTGGACACACCCAGGACCTCGGGGATGTGCCGGTCGAGCTCGCCGCACTTGTGGCTCATGCTCACCTTCTCGCCCAGGTCGTTCACGATGCGGATGACGCCGTCCATGGCCTTGAAGCGCATGCTCGTCTTCATCTGCGTCAGCTGGTACGTGCGCTGCACCACCATGGCCTTGCCGGCGCAGTTGCGGAAGCGCAGGCGAATGCTACGGGGTCATAACCACCTCATTAGACACACTGTAGCCCATACATAGATATGGAATACACACACACGTACCTAGCCTTGACCTCGTTCGTGCCGGCGATCTTGGGGTCGTGCACGAAGCTCTGGCCGCCGCGCGCGCCCGGCGGCAGCGAGCCCGTGCACGATATCTTAAGGCACTCGATGATCGTCGTCTTGCCGCAGCCGTTGTCGCCCAGGATCACAGTGAGCGGGTGATAGAACTCGATGATCTCCTCGCGGTTCGGGCTGAAGCTGCGGATGCCGCGGATCGACAGCTTCTCGATGCTCGACATGGCGCACTGCTTCCGACTTCCGGCACGTAGCGCTCGTGCGAAGCTCTTCGCTTTTGTCGCTTTTTTCTTGCAGTTTTGGCTTATTTGGCGCCAAAAAATCGATCATTTTGGAACATAAACTGTACCAGTTTACAGCAGTTGTCTCCATTACAACAGTGGTGGCAGGAAGTATAAGACCACCTCGTTTTTTACAAGTAACACGCCACGTCATCGATTTTTACGAGTGCAAATGGGTTTCGGACTCGCATTTTAAAGACCAATCGTTTGGCGGTCTCCATTTTCCGATCTGAGCATTTCCC
>JAASFV010000447.1:0-22256 GCA_023334015.1 Globisporangium paddicum
ATGGCGCGCAGCAGCGTCGACTTGCCCGTGCCGGTTTTGCCGTGGATGACGGTCAGGTGTTCTCGCCGGATGGTCAGGTTGACATTGGCGAGGAGCACCTTGTACGGCTGTTTGTTGCTGCTACTATCCGTGAAGCACGCTTGCTCGATCCCAAAAACCATATCCAGGGTGTGGGGCTGGGCTGTATGCGTTGTACTGTTCTCGTGGGTTTCTACAGATGGCAGAGGGCGCAGGTACTCATTAAGACGTTGCACGGAAGTCCATCCACTCGTGGCTACATTGAATGTGCCGATCAACACGCTCATCTGGCCCTTGAGGCGCTGAAACAGCATCAGCGCCGTAAACACGCGCGCGGGGGTGATCTCCGCCGTGTCGTTGGCCATCGCACTGAAGATCAGGATCGAGAAGAGCCGTGGGAAGTCGAGGTGGAAGACCTCATCCATACCGCCGCAGAGTGTGTGCCACTGACGCGCGTTGCTTTCTCCCAGCCGCGCTGCACGGATCTGCTCTTGCATCTTGCTCTCCCAGCCATGGAGCTTGATCGCCTGGATGCCGCTGAAGCATTCGTGGACCATCGTGAAGAGCTCGGCCGATTTCGACTCCAGCGTGGTCTCCAGGTCGCTCAGGACCCCGTTCAGAACCATGATGACCGCAATGAATGGCACGAGCGCCGCAAGTGCTACCACGAGGCGTATTTGGACGATCTGGACAAGCAGGTAAAGCTCGATGGCCAGCAGCAGGGAGTCGCTCCAGAGCGTATGAATCCGCGACAGTATGACTGCGACTGACACCGTGTCGCCCTCGTACAGACCCATGACGTCCGCAAGGCGATCGCCGCTGTCTGCGAGCTCCACGTTGGGCCTTGACCCGATAAGCGCCTTCTCAAAGATGAGCGACTGCAGCGCGCTCGAGACGCATCCGTAGATTGTGGCGGCTTCAAACTGCAGATGGCTAGTCAGTATCCGCTCGGTCGCGAGCAGCACGAAGAGCAGCAGCAGCTTCGCGTGCACTGCGCCGACCACGTGCTCGCTCGTCAGCTCGCTGCTCATGAGATTGAACAGCACGAGTGGGACAGCAGTGCTGCAGATAACCCCCATCGCTCGGAAAATCCCATTGCGAGCGAGGTGCTTTTCCTGGGTATGTGCCAGAGCGACCATCAGTGCTGTGCTGCTGCTGGTAGAGCCATCACTGAGCCGCTCGTGGTACGCGCGTCGGAGCTCGTCGGTCACGAACGTGTTAATGTACTCGTCTCGCAGCTTCCACGTGTTGCTGAGCTCGAATTTCCGCAGCGCTCCGTGTTCGCCACTAGCAAAGTGGCAGAAGAACACCCTGCGCCACAGCGGCGTCTCTGGCGCCTCGGGGTGCGTGTGAAGCACTCTCGGCGTAGGCGAGCAGCCCTCTTCGAGCATGGTCTGGCTCTTGTCCGAGTGATCGTGTGTCTGTACTGCAACTGGTCCGCTCATGCCGTCGCTGTCATCGAGCAGCTCTCGCCGCCTGCTCTTGTTGTAGGGATCATGTCTGGAGGTTGGTGAACTGTTCGCGTCCGCAGCGAGGCTCAGTGCGCCATCGCGACTCCCAGTACGCGCACTACTGGGACCTTGCGCTGAGCCCGCTTGAGAAGAGCTGCTAGCAGCAAACGTGCCGTACTGGCGACGATTCGAGTCCGGGTGCTGCAGGTTCGTATCGCTTGCGTCACGCATGCTGAGCTAGTGTGTGTAGCTGAGCCGGTGTGGTTGTGGAGGAGTGCGTGGACCAACTGCGCGGACGCCAGGCACAGCACCGCATCACGATTCCCTCCCACGATTTGATTTGTCATCTGATTCAAGCACATTAAGTCAGCTGCTGTTACGTCACCTCTAGCGGTCAATGGTTGCTCCAGCTAATTTATTTCATAAAAAGGGTGCTTGTCTAGCAAAATCGCGTTTAGCTTTAGCAAAACAATGCTGCGCGTTGACAGTTTGTATTCGAACTTCAATTCAAATAAACGGAGCATATATGAGAAAGAAGAATTCATACAGCGGGATTTCGATTACTGTAAATGTTATTCATAGTCTGCACCGCGTGTGCTCACATGCTCTTTGCTCATATAAGTAATATATCTGCACAGCGTGTGCCCACACACCAAGTGATCGTATTAATTTTTACTAGTCTGCATAGCGTGTTTTATCCATGCTCTGCACAGCGTGTGATCAACTGCTAATTGTTTTATCAATATTCTTAGTTTGCACTCTGCGACTGGTGTTAGGATTTAGAATGGCTGTGACTTATCAATGTTGACTGAACGAGTTTGTACTTATTTAGGTTATATCATTGTGCAACCTCACAGAGAATGTCGACCGAGGACAGACAGACAAGAAGCATTGTTTCGACCAGTCTGGGTACCCATGGGCAAGCGTGGGTGAATGCACAAGCAACTTTCGGAGAACATTTTGTCTGTGACGTGGAGCATCATACGACATTTACGGTTAGTGTTGCTTGAATGTCTTCTGAGGACAGACAGGCGGGCAACATTTGTTGACCTTGTCGGTTCCTGGGTAAAATATTTAAATTTCAATTTAGAAAACAACCACGAACTCCAACCGACAAGCTAAATCGTTTCTATTTTATTGGCTTTCGCTGCCAGCATGTCATTTCTCGCAACTTCACCGCATTGGAGCTATCCGAGGTCCTGGTTGCACTCTTCGAGGACGACAAAGACGCCGCTTGGGTCGACATCGCCCAGCATACTGCGTTTGCTGTGGTGGCGTACAAGAAGTTGCGCAAGAAGAAGAAGAAGCACAGAGGATCCTGGCCGGGTCACCGTCCGAATGTGGAGAGAGGCCACAGCGACGGTCACAAGAACATCATTCGTGACTACTTCGTGGCGCCCAGTCTTCCCGGATGAGCCCTTTCGGCGCCGCTTCTGCATGAGTCGCGCTATGTTCGCCCTTGTCCTCGAGAGCATCGTGGTGCAAGATTGCTACCTCATCCAGCGTCCAGAAACTGCTGGTCGTCCAGGACTCTCGAAAATCCAGAAAGCGATGGCAGCGATACGCTAGCTGGTATACGGAACGCCTGCAGACGTCTGTGACGAGTACGTGAGAGCGGCTGAAATGACTGCGCTGGAAAGCTTGAAGCACTTCCGTGTCACTGTTGTGAATGCGTTTGGCGACGAGTACTTGCAAGCGCCGACAGCTGCAGACCCCGCGCTTTTGATGCAGATCGGCGAGGCGAGAGGCTTTCCAGGAATGCTCGGCAGTCTTAACTGTACTCATTGGAAGTAGAAGAACTGTCCAAAGGTCTGAGCAGATCAGTACACGGGCAAAGACAAGGAATCAACTATAGTGTTCGAGGCTGTCGCTGACTACGAGGGCTGGATGTGGCATCTACTCTTCAGAATGCCAGGAAGCCACAACGATATCAACGTGCTTGACTGATCTTCACTGTATGCTAACCTCGCAGACGGTCGAAATCCATCCATGGCATACTCGATCAATGGGCATGAGTACGCTACGGGGCACTACCTCGCTGACGGGATTTCCCGCCATGGGCGGCACTGATGCAGACAATCTTGAACCCACAAGCCCAGACCAAAAAAGGTACGCTCAGCTCGAAGCTTCGATCATCTTAATAGCCTCACACGCTAACTTCATGACTCTGTGCCAAGTTTTTGCTACAGTTCAGGAATCAGCACGGAAAGATGTGGAGCGAGCGTTTGGAATGCTGAAAGCCCAGTACGCGATGCTGAAAGAGCCCTGTCGGCTTTGGTCTCAGGAAGACATGGTGTTCATCATGAAGGCGTGTGTTATTTTGCGTCACACTGTCATTGAGGACGAGCACGATCCTAACGCTGTGTTTGCTGGTGTGTGCAGACAAAGACCGGTTGCTTCATCCAGCACCGTTGTCATATAGGCCGGTCTCAGCACGGCGACGGAGTTCTCACAGTTTTTGAGTCGATACCACGCGATCCGATTAAGCGATACTCACTATCAATTGCGTAATGACCTCATTAAGCATTTGTGGTCGAGAAAAGGTGACGAAGACGATTCATGATTTCACTCATCCATGTATTTGAAAGAAAACAGCAGCAGTCAATTCTACGTATTATATTCTAAACTGTGGGCTCAAGCTCCAAAGCATTTTCAGCCAAGTCAACATCTCCGACGGTGACCACGGCAACATTATCGTCTGAGCCGTCGCCTTAAGTCACTGACCCGAAGTCTGCTCTCTGGGTCGCATACTCCTGCTCCTGGATGAGAAGCTCACGGTGCACGCGGCGCCTATGGAGCTCAAAGTACCGGCGGGCGACTTCACCAAGGTCTTCAAGCCTCCTAGACATAACGCAGTTGCTGGCGGCAAGAGGCTGGGACTCCGCCAGCTTTTGGAGCGCTACAACTTTCTGCTCTGCAATCGATGACAGTTTTGTGCTGCTATGAGCTGTCACACCAAGACTCTTTGCGATCAGTAAATTTATACGCACTTGGCGAGCTTGAGTCTTCGCGTCGTGGCGACCGGTTGCGTGAATGTTGGTGGTGGACTGGAAGTCGTGTCCACGGCACTGCTGTCGTTGGTCACTGGCGCCGCATTCTCATCGTCACAAAGATCCCAACTGCGCTTGCGATTGTCCTACAAGCGCATTTGTATTGTTATTGCGTTAATATACACTGTGTGAAGCCGCGAACAAACTTACTTCACTTGTGTCGATGAGAGTTTTCCATTTCTGGCAGTCCTTGAGCAGCTCCCAGCAGGCAATATGCTTGAGCGGCTTATGTTGATCGCGCTGGTAGAGCGTGTGCGCGTCAGCGAGTCTCTGTGTGGTCATTGCACCACTATCATTTCGCCACTCAATGGATGACCAGCACCCACAGAGTTTGTTGACGCCCTTCTGTAGCAACTGCCAGTGGTTTTTGTACGCATCAACATTGCGGACGTCCTTGAAGCTCTTGGGGGGTGCGCAGCGAACTCATTGTGGACACGCTTCCATAAGTGCTCTGCGCGTTGCTCGTTGCCTGGCACTGGGTTCTATGTGGTAGACATCCACGCCCGCACGAGTGTGGTGTCTTCTGTCTCATTTCAGTTCTTCGATTTGGTCGTCATCTCCGCTCTGCGCAAATGGCAAAAGGAAACACAACCCACAGTACAGTAGTAATACAGCATGGGTACATCAGCATAGCCATGTCGCAACATCTCTGCTCCATATGCATGTGTTGTCACAAATCGCTACATTTTACATAGCACGAAGCAGCTGACTGGAGCTCCGAGCTACAGTGTTCAAGCTAAAAAATAGCAAAATCACGTTTAACAGCGTCGGTTGGAGTTGACCTTATCTTGGAGCCATTTTGTAACACAATGAGGATATCACCTTTTGTATCTGATACATGTTAAATAGTTTCGACACTTGCGCACGGATCGGCGCAATGGAGATGGAGCTGGCGCGGCTGCAGCGCTTGTTGACGCGTCTGCGCTGCCCAGCATTCCTGTCTGTGCCCATAGAGCAGCAGCAGCAACACATACTGCCCGCTTCGTTTCGCAGGACGCTGCTGCTGTGGCTTTTCGCAGTATACCGCTCGCCCAGCGTGCGTCTCGTCGATGACGATGAGAGCTGGACGCGACACGAGCCCTCGCCGCAGGAGCTGCAGCAGTGGCTTCGCCTGATGGTACTATTTGATCAGTGGTGCATGGTTATTGCTGTAATAGGCTGCTGGTTTGGGTGCTTACGATGCTGCTCTATACGTGCTGTGTGCTGCAGGGAGCTCACAACCCGACTGCTCTGGTTGACGGAGCGATGAGCCTCGAGAGCGCATGTGCGCAGCTGCTGCTCGTTGCAGAATGTGTCCACGGCCGAATTCTGCTTGAGGTATGTGGTACCTGTTTATTGGAGATATCCATAGCGACATAAGAACTGAAGATGGGTCGCCTATACTTCATTGTGCGGCAGGACCGAGGCGAGCAGGTCTGCTTGAGTGAGTCAGCGCAGCTCCTCGACGATATCGCGACGCATGCGGTACGTGGCTGACTCACACACGCACATACACTCTTGTTTTTTTTTCATAATGCCGCTTGTTAGTGCGCTGCAGCCTCACATCGTGAGCATTTTTTTCTCTAAAAACTGGCTGCGTGTTTCGTTTCTAGGAGGATTTCTTTGATGCTCGCTGCGAACTCTTCCCCGTGAGCATCCAGCTCATCTCAGCTGACGCTGGTGCGCTTCATGATCAGTCCAAGCAGCTTACACAGGATATCGAATTCATCGATCAGGTCTGCAGCAATGCAACGTCGACTTTATACAGAGGGGGTGAGTGCATTGGACTGACAGTTTTGTATTGGGGTTCTCTTCTCGATGAGCAGCAAGCCCAGGGGCTGGAGCACCGGATTGAGTCAGCAAAAATCCGTCTTCGCACACTTGCGGGCTCAGCGATGGAGACTGGCCCAAGCGACAATAAGACGCTGAGTCGAGAGCTCGGAAGCTGTTTGTGCGAGTCCCTCGTGCTTATGGCCAAGTGCGTGTTTCACCTGGCGACTTTTCATAGTCTGGGTTGCGAATATTTCACAATTTTACATTGGTTATCACTTGATACAGAGCGAGCGCGATGCTGGCGGAAGAGCTGGCGAGCCTGACAAGGGATGCACATCCGGGGCTCGTTGGTCTCGGCGCGGCTACTGCTAGCGCCTACGAACGCGTCGACAAAGTGCTCGAGTTCTTCGAATACACCGAGGTGACGATGTTAAACTTTCTGGATTTACATACCTCCACGTGCCTAACCCCGCTGGTCTGTGTTATATATGGGGTTATCTATATTGCAGCTAACAGCGCGGCTAAGTCGCGACGAACAGCCCTTGAAAGAAGCCGACCAAGTCGCCAAGTAGTACGTCCGCAACTCTGTGCCGGAGTGGATGAACCAATTGCTGACTTGTTTTTGTTTGGTGGTGGTGATTTGTTTATACGTGTTCTCAGTTGCCAGGAGGTGGTGGATCGTATTGCACCAGACCTCCGCGACCAACTCGATGCGCTGGAGAAGTCCATCGCGCTCATACACGCCACCAGTACATGATTATTGGCCATGTTATTGTCGAGAGACGAGTCTGCTCAGTCGTGTTGATGATGTTATGTCAGCGAACGACGGCCTCGCGATCCTTTCCTGGCTCATTGAGAATAAACTGGAGCTACTCGGCCTGGAGCAGATCCGCCAGGGCAGAACCGGTACTGTGTCATCATGTGGGCGCGCGCGAGATGCAAATGGAGTAGCAAGACTTGTGAGAAACGAGCTGGCACTAGAGTTCCTCGAGTACTTGTATATGGCTTTTTGTGCTGGTGTGGAGAGTTGGTGAAAATGGTTGATTGTCAGATAGTTCCATTTTTATATTGCACGAGCAGCGACACTCTTCTCGCTCGCCCATTGCCTCGCTTGTGCATGCATCTGCTTCTCATTGTCACGCACTTATGGGGCCGAGCGAGGCACGAACGCTGGGATGTCGGTGATCGCACGTCCTAGGATGAGCGCGTGGATATCGTGTGTGCCTTCGTACGTGTTGACGGCTTCCAGGTTGACAGCGTGACGGATGATGTGGTATTCGTCCGAGAGGCCGTTGCCGCCGAGCATGTCACGAGCGTTGCGCGCGATCTCGATCGCCTTGCCACACGAGTTGCGCTTTACCATGGAGATGAGTTCCACCGGTGCCTTGCCCTCGTCGAGCAGACGTCCGACCTGCAGACAGGCCTGGAGGCCGATCGCAATCTCCGTGCTCATGTCCGCGAGCTTCTTCTGGATCAGCTGGTTGCTGTGGATGCATAAAAAGAGTTAGAGACGTGTTGAGAATGGCAGTATAATGGCCCTCAAAAAAGTACTTACGCCGCCAGAGGTGCTCCGAACTGGTTGCGGTCCATGGTGTACTGGCGCGCGACGTCAAAGCACGAGTCTGGCAAAACAATAGCATATCCAGTCAGCTTTTAGATCGGAGTAGTAGTGAAGGAAAGCAAACAACGCCACAAAGACGTACAGGCAGCGCCGAGAGCACCCCACGAGATTCCGAAACGCGCGCTGTTGAGGCACGTGAACGGTCCCTTAAGGCCCTTGACCTTTGGCAGCATGTTCTCCTTTGGCACCTCAACATCCTCCATGAAGATCTGTTCACACAAAACAAACAAGTGATCAGTATAACTACAAGGCGTTAGATGCTCCGTCATGGTATATGTCGTACCATGCCAGTGGCAGAGGCCATGAGGGTGGCCTTGCCGTGGATGTACTGGGTGCTGAGACCAGGGAAATCCTGGGATAACACAGAGATGACAAGGGAAAAGGCATCAGTTAGTTTTTAAAAAAAACTCCATTTGCAGCAACCCAAGTCTGTCACGTACCTTTTCGAGCAGGAATCCTCTGATGTCGCCTTCGTCATCCTTGGCCCAGATGAGGAACACGTCGGCGATTGGGGCGTTCGTGATCCAGTTCTTCGAGCCGTTGAGGATGTACTTGCCGCCCTGGAGCTTGGCGCGAGTCTCCATCCTATTGATTGAGCATATACAGTACAAATATCGCTTAGTATGACGGTTCAGGTAGGTACCATAGCTACCAGCATAGCACGTACGAGCCAGGGTCGGAGCCGTGGTTTGGCTCCGTCAGGCCGAAGCAGCCGATGAGCTCACCGGTAGCCAAGCGCGGAAGGTACTGTGTATGAAGAACAACCGATGAGTGTAATTAGTACTCCATTTGACAAAGAGTGTCCGCACAGTTCATGCACCTTTTCCTTCTGCTCCTCCGAGCCAAACGTGTTGATCGGGTGCATCACGAGCGACGACTGCACGCTCATGGCCGAGCGGTAGGCGCTGTCCACCTGCTCCACGGCGTTCGCGATGAGTCCGTACGAGACGTAGCCGACGCCGGCGCATCCGTAGCCCTCAATCGTGGGTCCGAGGAAGCCCATCTCGCCCATTTCGCGCATGATCGCCTTGTCGAACGTCGCATTGCGGTTCGCCTCGACGATGCGTGGCAGGAGCTTGCCCTGGCAGTAGTCGGTCGCCGATTTCTACATACACAACATACACACAGCTCTATATCAGCACGAGAGCATGCAGCACATCCCACGTGACTCCTGACTCGTACACCCACCTTGATCATGAGCTCTTCGTCCGTGAGCTGCGCCTCGAGGTGCAGCGGGTCGCGCCAGTTGAACGCGGCCTTGCCGGCCATGGAGCGCGTGGCCATGGCGTTGGCGGGCGTCGCGAGGCGGGTCGTGAGCTTCTTGGTGGCGGCAAGCATCTCGTCTTCTTCTTGTGTCGGGGAGGCGATTCGTCTACTGCGGCAGGCGCTCGTGAGCTGCTCGTGTGGCTCGGTTGAAGAACCGGAGTGAGTTGCTTGTCGTGGGGCTACCGTGATGGACAGTTTAATTGTAGAGGCGGGCCGTGCTGGTTTTCCACCAATAGAAATTGCTAAATTATATTTATAGCAAATCAAATGATGTTGAAAAGTGTAGTTTTGGCCAATGAGGTGAGCGTATATTTCTGTGCGCGTGACTCGCAGATTGGAAGAGAGGAGGAGCGTGGCCCGAAAATGCGTAAATACACGTAATTACGAGTAGCTCATAAACTGGAATTCGTTTAGAGAGGGTTTTGTTGTATGGCGTCCGTAAAAACTCGCTCGTGTCCCAAGTTGCTCTCGAATCCACCACAGGAAACCGAGATGAGCCACCCGAGCAGCTACGCGATGGCGGACGCGGCCGTGTCTGAGGCCCACGAGCCTGCCCAGGAGCCGCAGCACCAGGATGAGTTTCACTACCAACTGCCAGAGCCAGTGGCCTCTGGCGACGTGATGGAGAACGCGATCCAGCACGATGCGCCCGACGTGACGCTGGACGACGCTTCGCACGTTGAGCAGGAGGACTTTGAAGACGATGGCGGTGGTGTTGAAGAAATGTGTGGTGATGAAGAAGCTGCTGAGAGTGCTGGCGACGATGGCGACGAAAAGACTGCGAACCTGGTCGCTGACGGCGGACACGATGATGGTGGTGTTGTGGTGGAGGATGCGGTCGATGTCCAATATACTGGTGCTGCAGCGGGGACTGTTGATGGAGATGGGACAAAAGTGGATGTTGTCGACGACGCCGAGACGGATGACGATGAGGACCATGTTGACTGCGCTGACGAAGATGCAGATGCTGATGATACTGATGATGCCGCTCATGATAATGTCGCGAATGCAACTGGCGACGTTAATGGTGCGTCCGGCGACGTCGATGACTCGAATGTGGAGGTTACTGTGGCTGATATCAACAGTGGAACGACGGAGACTCCTGTTGAAGCCAAGATCGAGAAAGAGGCAGAGGTGACTGAGAACCACGAGGTGCTACAGGAAGACGCCACGACTGCCGAAAGCACAGCTGATAACGAGCACACAGGAGATGCCTCAATGATGCAAGAGCAGCTACAAAACGCTATTGCAACAGAGCAACACCAACAAGACGAGTACGACCCTGCAGACCCCAGTTACGACGAGAATGCCTACGATCCAGATGCCCAGCCCATGCATGCACATGACGAGTACGACCCTGCTGCCGCGGGCTCGTCGTCGTATGAGCAGCACGGAAGTGACGAGTACGATCCGGCGAACCCTGGTGGCCTTGAACACGACGAATATCAACCTGAGCATGGCCGCGACCACCACCACGGCCAAGAAGAGTACGACCCAGAAAACCCGTCGTACGAGCGCGAAGAATATGACCCATCGCATCCATCCTACGACCACGAGAATGGAGATAGCACACAGGAATCTTCGTCAAAGAGCAGTACAAACGGACATGCGGGTGAACAACCAACCTCGTCAATGAAACGCAAGTCAACAGACCCAGAGACCACGTCCGAGCATTCGCACAAGCGGCCACGTGGAGACAGTCACGACAGCACACGATCTCTCGACGTGAAGAGACACCAACAGGACGACAAAAAAGGGCTCACGGACGCCGCGTGGGACCGCCTGAAGGATTTCCAAACGATGGGCGAGTTCCGCATGAACCAGGTGAGCCGTGCCGCGTTCGCGTCGGTTGGAGCGCTTCCGGATTTCGCGCAGATGACGATCATCGCGCGATTTACACGCGTGCCGATGAAAGACGTGCGTGACAAGAACGGACAGCTCATGCGCATCCACCACGATTACCTCAAGGAGAATCCACACATCTCGAGTTTGCCCTCGGTGAGTCTGTTTGTTCCTGACAGTGAGTCGGACCCTGGATTGTTTGCTTTTGGCTATGCGCCGCCGCTGCCAGTGCATGGGATGTCGTCGGTGCCAGTGCCATATCAGAGAGAAGAGCCCGTGGATCGTCGAGCAAGAAGTGGCTCGAGTGCTTCGATGACGAGTCCTCGCCAGCCTGTGTCCACAACGCCAGTAGCTGCTGCTACTAGTCAAACTAAGCCGACTGTCAAGCTGCCAACGACCGACGAGTTTGGCCGTGTGATCAACAAATCCGCAGTGAGCTCCTCACCGAGTGTCTCCGAGTCGAGCATCGAGCGGCCACGAGCAGCGGACCCGAGACGAGCAGTCCAAGCGAAGACTAACGAGCCTCAAGGGCAGGTTATTGGAGATGATTTACTCACCACTGGGAAACCCATCGACCCGCGCCGACGTCACGGACCTGGCGAGAGCGAATTTGTACCTCGCTCCACGAGCACTGGCGAATTTTCTCCTCGTGGTCAGCCTGGCGATCCGCGACGTCGGAATGTAAACGCCCTGCCGTCGCAGTACGTCACGCGTGTGGAAACCAACGAGCTCTACGACCGTCTTCCTGGAAGCGTCAGGGCTGTGCTGGACAAAATGCGCAGCGAACGGCGACTGAAAGAAGCGATCAACGACAACGTTATCTCGCGACTGAACCACCTCCCAGAACACATCGCGCTGCGTGCAGTCGAGAACCTGAGCAACGTGGATTTGACACACATCGACAACCTCCAGGGCTTCCTCGTGGGGATCATCAACCGTGTGAACGAGAAACAGGTCTTGTCTGAGCGCAGCGAGCACTCTCCTCGTGCTAGCTACTCGTCGGCCCCTTCTCCGTCTTCTGTGTCGTCTGGGTACGGTGGTCAGCATCAAAGTGGCGCAGTGTTGGTGCATCCGACTGGCACCACAGCTCGCAATACCGGGCGACAGGTCGTGTACAACCGAGAGCAGCCAGCAGCTGAGTTCCGCGGTCCGCTTTCTTCTCAGAGTGGTGGTGTCAGTGGCGGATACGGTCAGTATGGTGCGCCGCTACCTCATGGGGTCATGGAAGGCATGCAGCGAGGCCCGCAGCCTGTTCCAGTCGACAACATGATGATGATGGCACCACCGCAGCAGCAACAACAACCATTGCTACAGCAGCAGTATCAGCAACAACAACAGCCAGCTTTCTTACCAACTGGTCCCAGCAACCAACAACTGATCAGCGCGCTCCCGCTCTCAGTGCAGCAGCATCTGCAGACCATGGCGATGACGGGTGCAATCTCCTCGTTGGATGAGTTTGGTGTCAAGTGCTACGAAGTACTCGGGCAGCTCTCCGAGGGACTGGCGAACGAAGTATTGAACCGGTTCACGAACGCAAATCTCACGACGGTGCGGAACCGCAGCGGCTTCCTCATCGGCGTCGTCAAGCGCTGTCGACAAGAGTATGGATTCAACAACTAGAAGAAGTTCTAGACCGAACACGCCTTCGCCGCTTGTATAGACCACAGAAGAAGTCATGAACGAAAACTGATGCGACGAGCCAGTCTTTCACACTCTATCGAAGCTCCTAACGTCTTCACTTTGCTGGTACGCCTAATCACTATTTGATACTTTATCTAACTCATCAGGTTGCTCTCAAACGGCACATCGGGGAGACTGTCGTCATCGTCGTCGTCGTCGCTAGAGTTCGTCAAGTGCGCTTTCGACCGCAGCCGGCGCTCGTAGAAGAGCATGTATGCGCAGCTCGCGAGCACTTCCTCCTGCGACGCGCCGCGCACGCTGTCGTCCGAGATGAAGAACCACTGGCCGTTCGCAAGGCGCCGGAACGCCGTAAAGTGGCCGCAGCGCTCGTTGCCCTGGTGCAGGATCACGGCCTTAAGCTCATAAATAAGGTGCTCCTGGGTCGCCTTAGCCGCGAGCGATGCAAACAGGAACGGCGAGGCCTTGTGGCCATTGCCATTCATAGCTCGCGAAGTCGTGTAGCCATTCGCGAGCGACTTGTCCTCGGTCGCAGCCTGCTCGTACTCGCAAAAGGCACTCATGTCGAGCTCCAACGGGAAATCCACGTGGGTGCTGAGCTTGCGCGCGCTGCCGCTCCACGCGTGGTACACTTTGCGGTTGAAGTGGAAGCAGAACACGTCGGGGCTGCGCGAAAACTGCAGGCGCTTGTGGCAATCCTGGAGCACGCGCGGCATGGGCTGCTCAAAGTCTTCTAAGTTTACCACTTGACTGGACGCCAGCGCGTTCTCAAGCGTGTGGATCCACTCCTTGCGCTCGTGCTGCACGATCTCGAGGCCCACGTCGTCAAAGCTCGCCTTTTCGCGATCGATCTGGCGCTTCGTGGCGTCAAACTCGTGCTTCGTGACGCGTAGCTCCTGGAGCAGACTGCAGTGGCTGCACTCGACGCCCTGGACCTCTTCAGGCTCCGTGTACAGCCGCAGACAGTCGGTGAGCTTGATGGGCTTCTTGCCCTGGTCGGCGCCAAAGGACAGCGACACGTCGAGGAACCGGTGGTTGCTCATCGAGCGGTAGCGCTTGCAGCGCGTGCACTGCAGCAGGTTCACCTGAAGTCCATGCATGGGGTTCCAGCACTTGCGATTCCGCACCGACTCCTCGTGGCGCAGATCGCTGATCGATTTGTCCATAAAGTCGCCCACGCCGCGGCTGATGAGGTCCTGCAGTCCGACGTCGCGCAGTGCGCAGCGCTTCTGCTCGTCGGTGACCAGGTTCATGAGGAATTGCAGCAGCTCTTGCGAGTCCTGGGGGTACATTATCAAACGTTAACTTAACATGGAGCTCAATCATATCGTGAACATCGCACGCCATTTTCACGTACCTGCTGTTTGTTGCCCCGGAACGCCGCCAGCTTGGTCACCAGCTCTGCATTCAGTTTCTTTGGGACCACGGCAGGCCGCGGTTCATGTTCTGGTGTAGGCGCCAGCTCTATATCAACAAAGACAGCATGAGCTCTACAGGTTCAAAATCGACATACATATTTTGAAAATCGCGCACACATACCGTCGATGCAGTCGCGCAGTGCGCTCGTGAACGGGATACGGCATGCGTGCGCCTTGAGTCGCGACTGGCGCACGATCTCGTCTAGGTACCCCTGGAAGCTGCCCAGGGACGCCAGCGCCTGCAGGATCGCGTTGAAGAAGCACGTGTTGCCTAAGTTCTGGATGCCGGGCACTCCGTAGCGCTGGTACTCGTCCACGGCTGCCGCCGGGGCCACTGCCTTGGTCACCACCTGCTTCGTGCCCACGACCATCACGTGATGCTGCTGCTGCTCTGGAAGACCCTGCAGCTGCGAGTGCACGCCGCTGCCGCCGTTCGACTTCTGCATCATCGCACTTTCTCCGTCGGATTGCTTCTTATGTATGATGGAGCTCTTCGCTTTCTGAGCCGCAGAGAAATGCTTGCTTCGTTTTTAGCCAATTAGTGAGGATGTTTTGCATTTTTAACCAATGGGAAAGGGGTATAGAATAATTTATGAGAATAAATATTGTGACACCACCATCAAGACTCAGTTATCGTTATGACTGCTCCCCAAGTACACCAGCTCGGTTCTCACACGTCCCGCTGCTCCATGTGAATCGCGTGCGCCCACATGACAGCACAGTGCCGACTCTGATCGCAAGCCGCCTGGGGGATCTGCACCAGGTCGAGCAGCTCCGATATTTTCTCTACGAGCCAGTCGAAGATCGCGAGGTCACCGTTCGCTGCGGCCACCATGCACGCTGTTGCCAAGCAGCTCTCGCTGCAATTGACATGCAGGATCTTGAGCACATCGACACTCGCAGCCTTGTTCCTCGCTCAGGCCGTGCAGCCTACTGAGCGATTGTAATGGAGGAGCTTGACGAACTTCATTGCGCGGGTGGTGCACAGTGGGTTGTGCATAGCGCACCTCGTCGGCTCTCATGGAGGAGCTGTACGAGATCTAAGTGAGCGTTCAGGTTGCCTTGTCTGTCGCCGTCACACTGCAGCCTTCGTCTCGGTTGTGCTGCAGAATCGTCCAAAGCCACCAGTCGCTTGATATTTCGAACATTGGACACATTCACGACAACGTACTTGGCGACCTCGAGACTGCATTGCAAGGCGTATGACGAGGCCGCTCGGCTGTTCGCGTCAGCGTCCTTCATGACTCGGTTTGTACTGGGCCTCATGTGGTCGCTCGCGTGACTATACGTGAACTGGAGAACATCAAGATTGCTGGTGTCAGCTGTAAGTCCACTTGGTGCGCGCATTCGCGTCCTTGAACTTCAGCCATCACTTGAGCATCCCGACGTGACTTCGCTCTGCGACTGTGTGCAGTCGTAGTACTCGCTGCTTCAATTTCGGCCACAGACGGGCGTTCGCTGCAAGCCACGTGAGAACAGCAGCGTGGCCAGCACATCCAGCGGCTTCAAAGAGCACAGCGACGTTCATCGAGCGCTTCGGCGCGTACTTGCCGAGCAGCTACTGTGCGACGCATACATATCCGCTATGCACTGCGATGAGTTCCATAGCGATCTCGAACTGCGCCATCTTGTAGCTACCGATGCGCCACGAGGAGCTCTTCAAAGTCGTCCAGTGCTCTCGCTCATGGTTCGCGACGCGGGAGACCCACAGGAGCCCAGCAGAACCGCACTTTAACGTTCACGAACAGCACCAAGGACTCGAGAAGCGCATGCACCGCATCAGCGACGTGCACGAGCGCCAGGAGCCATGGCGGCAACACTGCAGTGACGCTCGTCAGCAGTGGCGTCATCGCAACTTGATGCATTTATTTACGGTCTTTACGGTCTTTGAAGTCCAGTATGATTGGTCGAAAATGGTCTTATTTATTTCGCGCGACATTCGCGCAACCTTCCCCAGCGGATCTCCTCAATTCACAACTCAACACACCACCTTGAAAACGAAAAGCGAGGGGGCTCGTAGAGCTACGGAAGTGAGTCTTGCGTGCGCATCCTATGCTTGGGGCTTCTGTGTGTGTGGAGGGGACCATAGGGATTCCGTATATGAACCGCAGCACTAACTGCTTGGCTCTCTGTGGCTCTTAACGTGTGTCGCTTGTACAAGGAGGTCGACCAAGCGCAAGGCGAAGAAAGCCACGTGGCAACCAACTCAGAGGAGATACTGTAAGAGACGATGAGCCAGAAGCTGCGCGACCTGATCCGCAGTGTGCGCTCGTGCAAGACCGCGGCCGAGGAGCGTGCGGTGATCGCCAAGGAGAGCGCACTCATCCGCACGGCCTTCAAGGAGCACGACAAGCAGCACCGCTACCGCAACGTCGCCAAGCTGCTCTTCATCCACATGCTCGGCTACCCGTCCCATTTTGGCCAGATGGAGTGCGTCAAGCTCATCGCTAGCCCACTCTTTGGAGAAAAGCGCATGGGGTACCTGGTGCGTTCGCGTCCCACAAGCCTTGCAGTAGCATGGTGTACTAGTATGGGTGATACTGGATCTTGTTTAACTGACTGGATCTGTACGTGTGCTGCTCGTACTACAGGGACTGATCCTGCTGCTGACGGACCAGGAGGACGTGCTCACTCTTGTGACCAACTCCATGAAGATGTACGTGTCTCCAGTATGCTACGTGGCCTCTTTCAGGGACGATTTGACCTGAACGTCTTTGTTTCCCTTGCATGACCAGTGACCTCACGAACCAGAATCACTTCATCGTCGCGCTGTCACTGAACGCGGTTGGGAACATCGCCTCGGTGAGTCCTCTTCGGAGTGCTGAGCTCGTTGGAGAGATCAATATCAAATATCTCCTAACGCTGAAGGGATTTGTGTGTGTGTGTTCATAGCCTGACATGGCGCGCGACCTCGTGATGGACATTGATCGCCATCTGCGTGGAGAAAACGAGTACCTGCGCAAGAAGGCCGCGCTCGCGTCGATCCGCGTGTTCCGCAAGGTGCCCGAGCTCGTGGAGGACTTCACCGAGTCGATCCTCGGCCTCCTGCGCAGCAAGAATCACGGCGTGCTGCTCTGCGGTGTGCAGCTCATCACCGAGGTCCTGCGTGTGGACGAAGACAACCTCAAGTACTTCAAGGACCTCGTGCCGGCGCTCGTGCGCGAGCTGCGCAACCTGCTCTCCATGGGCTACTCGTCCGAGTACGACGTGAGCGGCATCGCCGACCCGTTCCTGCAGGTCGCGATCCTGGGCTTGCTGCGTCTCCTGGGCAAGAACAACGATGACGCGAGCGAGGCCATGAACGACGTGCTGGCCCAGGTCGCGACGAACACGGAGACCGCCAAGACCGCGGGCAATGCGATCCTGTACGAGTGCGTGAACACGATCATGGCAATTGAGAGCGACAGCGGCCTCAAGGTACTCGCGATTAACATCCTCGGCCGGTTCCTGCTCAACCGCGACAACAACATCCGCTATGTGGCGCTCAATACGCTCTCGAAGGTCGTCGCGACCGACGCCGCCGCCGTGCAGCGCCACACCAACACGATCGTCGACTGCCTCAAGGACCCGGATACGTCGATCCGCCAGCGCGCGCTTGAGCTCATCTACGCGCTCGTGAATGAGTCCAACATCCAGTCGGTACGTGCATGTGTGTGATGACGAAATCACAGTGTTATGAGCTCTCCACATTGTTACTTAACGATCTCACGGTATGTTTGTAGCTCGCTCGAGAGATGCTCAACTACCTGGTCGTGGCCCCAGCGGACCAGAAGCCCGCGCTCTGCTCGCGCATTGCTGGTACGTCCTTAACTCTGTGGTCCAATTCGTGTTGTTTGGTATATTCGTGACCTATTCTATTTTGTATTGTAGATGCGGTGGACCGCTACGCACCGTCGAACAGGTGGCACATTGACACGCTCATCACGATGCTCTCGATCGCCGGCGCGAGTCTCCCGGACGAGAGAATATCGAGCTCGCTCATCCTGCTCATCCAGCGCAACCCAGAGCTGCACGGCTACGTGGTGCACAAGCTCTTCTGGGCGCTCCACGACGACGTATCGCAGCTCTCGCTCGTGCACGTGGGCATCTGGTGCGTGGGCGAGTACGGCAAGGCGCTGTTGCTCGATCCGCCAGCTTCGGAAGATACTCTGAGCGATAAGGCGCGCGTCGACGAGAGCGCGGTCGTGGATCTCTTCAAGAAAGTGCTGCGCCACCATCATGCGACCGACACAACCAAGTCGTACGCACTCAACGCGATGGTGAAGCTCACGACCCGCTTCCAGAGCCCGTCGGAAGTGCAGAAGCTCACGACGCTGATCGCGTCGTTCAACTCGTCTGTCGTGCTCGACCTGCAGCAGCGCGCGACCGAGTACACGACGCTCGGCAAGCCGCAGTGGGCGTCGCTGCGCCCCGACATCCTCGCAAGTATGCCGGCCATCGACGTGACCAAGCTGCGCAACCGCCAGAACCGCGTGGACTCGGTGCCGGGCAACAGCAGCAGCAACATGCTGGACATGATGATGGGCGACGATACGTTTGGCAGCGACAAGCCAAAGCCGCAGGCACCTGCTGCGACCGCGGTCACGACGCCGAACCTGCTCGACCTGGACGACATCTTTGGCGGCGGCTCGAGCTCTGCGGTCAACGCGGCCCCAGCAGCGCCAGTATCGACGCCGGCCCCAGCTGCGGCCGTGGACCTCCTCGCTGACTTGTTCTCCACCGGCCCAGTCTCAGCTCCGCCAGCCGCGCCATTTGGGCTCCCAGTCGTCCAAGCGGTTCCAGTGTCGAGCAGTGCGAACGATCTTCTGGGTCTGATGGACTTTGGCGCGCCAGCGAAGTCTGCTCCGCCACAGAACCCAAAGATCCGTGCCTACGAGAAGAACGGCCTCTCGGTGGACCTCGAGATCTCCAAGCCCAACAAGGACGACCCGTCCGTGACGTTCATCGCGGCCACGGTGCGCAACGCCACGGCGATCCCGCTCACGAATTTTATGTTCCTGGCGGCCTTCCCAAAGTACATCAAGCTCAAGATGGAACCCGCGAGCGCGGATGTCGTGCCACCGAACAACGGCGGCGTCGTGACACAGCTCGTCAAGATCCAGAACGCCATGCACGGCGAGGTACGTCTTCAGCTCTGTATCTCCCTGTATGACGAGCAGCTCTTTCTGATTAACTGGATGTCTGCTATTGTCTCTTGCTTTGTAGAAACCTGTTTTGATGCGCATCAAGCTCGACTTTATGGTGAACGGCAGCAAAGTGGAGGACATGGCGGCCGTGAGCGCATTCCCGCCCAACATTTAGAACCTAGCTGCCCATTGGTTACTCGACACCTCCCACGGTAGTGTCCAAGGGCTCCGGCTCGGCGTGGAGCTCTCTGATCAAGGAGGCCAGCAGACAGACAGGAAGAGTGAGATGAGAACTACGAGTGTTCACAGAGAGATGAGAGGGGAAGAGGTCAAATAAGTTGCGTTTTGTTTGCTGCTGCTATGCTCTCGAGGTCTTGCGCTGCTGCGCGTGTCTTGGCTCGCTTGTGTTGCTATCGACCACAAAGCATCCTTACATTACCGGGACGTTCATAAAGCACTGACGACCTCACTTAGTAGGCTTCTCGAGCGTGCTCTTGCGGAAAAGCCAGTAGGCCTTGCGCACGCGGTCGGTCTCGTTCAAGAGCTTGTCGATGAGCTACACACACAGGCACAGCCACATCACTTGGATGAGCAATGCTATTCATGGCCATACACGAACTTCAATAACAAACCTGATGCGCAGCAGCGACCGCGTCGTCGCTCTGCTCCTTGGCATACAGATCCACGAGCAGCGCCGCGACGAAGATGCAGTCCGGGAACTGGTCCAGCAGCACGAGCAGCTTGTCCTTGAGGAAGGCCGCAAAGTGCTCTTCGTGGCCGCGCACGAGGCCGCGGACGTAGTTCCACGGTGACTCGTTGTGCACGGCGCGGTCGATCTTCTCGAGCGCGTACTCGATCTCGCGCTGGCGAACATCAATCGTGAGGCCGCCGGCCGCGTGCTTGAGCACGAACCAGCGTTGGTTCCACGCCGAATTGTTGCGCACGTCGTCCGCGAGCATCTTGTCGATGAACTCGAGCTCGCCGTCCCATAGGCTGAACGTGCGGATGGCCCACTGCCGGTGCGCCCAGGCGTGGTAGTTCTTCGAGTCGCCGGCGATCGCCTTGGCCGAGAAGGCCTTCTCGCCACTGCCGTCCTGCAGCATCGCACAGATCTCTCGCCGGTGGTGCCAGATCTGGTAGTTCTTCGGGTGCTCGATCGCCATGCGTTCCGTGTACACGAGCTCGTCGTAAAGGTTCGTGCCGAGCGCCTCGAGCACCTTGCGCCGGAACGCCCAGGCCGTGTAGTTGGCCGGGTTCTCGTCGATCACGTCCAGCGTCAGGTCGAGCGTGCGTGCGCTGAACTCGTTGAGCTTGAGCACGCCGCGGAACACGTCCATCACATCCACGACTGGTACACAAAAATGATCTTGGCGTTAGAAGGACGCATTCAATCCCCAGCGCTCTGGCGACATCCAGAGCCACGCAGATGGGTACACATGCACACGACGTACAGGACTCGGAGTACGCGATGCGCACGACCGGGTTGGGCCCGTCGTCCTGCGGGATCTTGGGCACGTCCGCCCACTTCTGCTGGTCGCGGTACAGCATCTTGGCCAATTTGCAAAAATGATCGAATATTGGGTTGTGGAGTGGTCATTGGCGCAACCTTCGTACGACATTCATCACGAGCAGCTCACATGAAAAATGGGACCGCAGATTGCGAATAATGGAACGCACCCCGCCGATTGCGACAGCTTCCTGTGCGTGCATCAATGTCAATGAGCCGCAACAGACTGCATGGATGGGAAGCTGGTGTCAAGGGCTTTATGGACGTATCCTATTCGTCTTAAAGCGGTTCTACTACGTTCATAATCCAGCACTCTACTGGGCCTTCTTCTCCACGACCTCCTGCACGTCGACGGCGTTCTTCTCCGCGACGGTCTGCGAGCTGAGCATGAAGCGGTCCGAGGCCCAGCAGACGACGAAGAAGAGCGTGCCGAAGGCAAACTGATCGGGCATCAGGTCGCCGACCTTGGCGTCCTGCTCCATGTAGCGCGCGTAGAACGACGCGCCCCACCAGAAGCTCTGCAGCAGCGCGATGGCGAACGAGAGCTTGAACGCGAACACGGGGTAGAAGAAGCGGCGCAGGAAGACGACGGTCGAGATCGCGAGCACGATGGAGAACACCTCGAAGAGCGCGATGAAGGCCAGCACGCCCTCGAATATCTGCATGCGCTGCAGCATGACGTAGCTCATGAGCACGACGAGGCCCGCGAGTTTGCTCAGGAAGGACTTCCATAGGTCGTTGAAGTACACGGTCTTGGCGAAGTGACGCATCACCTCCTGCTGCAGCACCTCGGGCTGCGCGACCGCGGCGGTGCTGGCGGCGTTAGCCCTCTTGCTCGACTTGCTCCCCTTGCGGCGCTCCACGGCCATGCTTCCGTGTGTCTGATGCTTGTTGCAATCTGGCAGTTGAGGGAGGGATTTTTGTTTGGCGGGTCTTTGAATTTCGGCGAAAAGAGATGCGATTGGCTGAAATGATGCATGAAGCTATTTTATTGGTAGAAAACACGTAGTAGAAGACCGCGATCTCAACACTGTGCGAACGAGATGATGACCTCGTCCATGATGACCTGCGAGCCACATGACAATGGTCAAGGCAGCGATCTACTGCAGTACATGCGCGCCCTTCGAGGTGTCTCTGATCACAGATTGAGCAAATCGGGAAGACTGGCTGGTTGACTGGGCAACAGAGGAAAGTAGGTTAGAAGGACTTGGTCTGTGTACTCGGAGACCTCTGAAGAATCCCATGGCGACTCTTCAGAGATTGCTGGAGAGAGGCCTTCTACAACTGAAGTAGACCTCGCTTGAGAGGCTTCCGAGCGGCCAGCCACTGTGCCAAGCACCTTGGAAGCTCGAAGAAAGCACTGGAAGCTCCGACTACAAGCTCCTCACGCCGCTCCAGCTGGGCGACGGTGTCACACTCAAGAACCGCGTGGTCTTCGAGCCTCGCACCCGCGCCCCCGAACGAGCTCCACGAGGTCTACTACGAGCAGCGCACCGACGCAGGATTCATCATCACCGAGGCCACGGCCATTTCGGAGCAGGGCTATCGTTGGCACTGTGCCCCCCCC
>JAASFV010000448.1:0-22250 GCA_023334015.1 Globisporangium paddicum
CAGCATTTTCCAAGTGGCGCAAGTGGGTTCCTCCTGTGATGAACACAGCGAGGTTGTATAGTTAGGTCAAAGAGTCGCTAAAACCACAAGCAGCATCCTTCATACCTTCATCGACTGCCAGGACCGACTCGGTCGAGAGCACGGCAGCCACAAGGGCACTGGCGATGGCTAGCATGCACGTCTTCATGGCGTAGTCGCTTGGTGCAGAGCTGTCGTCGACTTTTGCTGGTGGTGGCTGAGGTGCGTGTGGTTGGCGTGGAAATCCGAAATGAAAAAGAGTAAAGAGCTGCGGTCGCAAGACTGCTGGTTGGATGGTAGGGGTTTGCCAGTTGAGAAGGTATCAAGTGGCTGTAGCCACCGTTGGGGCTCCGAGTCCCGAGTGCCACCGTTGACAACTGTGGCAACCTACATTCGAGCGAACTTGCGCAAGGCTTAGCGATTCTTTCGCACTCATTTACTCGCGTTCAACGAACTTCTGCAACTGAATTGGGACAAGCGACGAAGGCGAGTCAATGACGCTCACAACCGTTCGATACCAATTCGTGTGCACTTCCACTCATTCTCATCAGGCGAATCCTCACACTGTAGAAACCCGAAGAAAGCGAGCCTTTGTCAGGAGCGAGACCTCTGCAGTTTTCCGACATCAATGGTTTGATTTTTTCTTAAAACGCATCATGGCCACCTACTTCTAGGCGACTGACTCGACATGTAGCGGTTGTTGAAATGACGATTTGGGCTCGGCAGAGCGGAGGAGAGCTCGGGGCGCTCCACTCCCATAAAGGGCAATGAGCCTACCATCCACGGCACTGCGGCCAGAAGCGCGAGCCGCGGAAGCAGTTGCGGCCACCGCCAGTGCGGCACTGCGGCCAGAAGCGCGAGCGCGGGTTGCAGTCGCCGCGGAATTTCCTCTCGTAGTCGGCCTCAGCCTCGGCCTCGACCGGTCCGTTCTCGCCAGGGGTCTCTTCAAGGCCACGGAACGCCAGGCCTTTTCGCATGATTCCCCATACAAAGAGGTGGACATGTTAGGAAGCATTTATATAATTCCAAGCAATGATTCTTCAGAGTACAGAGTCACGCGTACCGTCGACTTCGTTGCTCTTGGCGCACGGCTGCTCGCCAGCGACGAGCGCGACCGCAAGCGCGGCGACGACAAGGAATCCAGTGAACTTCATGCTTGGCTTGGCTTCTTGAGTTCCGCTGTTGCTTGTGGCCTTTACGGGGAAACAGGTTGTGAGCTCAGCGAACTCGCATATTGGCGACCAAAGACCTCGCTTCATCAGCCTCACAGGAGCGAGTGAGGTATTCTCGTCCGACGGTTTGCGGGGAAGAGGCGCCGTCAGCTTTCGTGGAGAACTCCCCCTTTTGCATTCATCCGAACGGGTGCTTGGTCGCCTTCCATCACCATGGTGTCTGCGTCGACGGTTGGATCGACGACCGCGGTCTGCGCGCTCTCGGACCAGGTGAAGAAGTACCGCACGCGCGTGGTCGGCGCGCATCACGCTGGCGAGAGCGAGCCCAAGTTCGACCGCTTGTGCAACAACCATGGCCATGGCCACGGCCAGCCGATCCCAACGTTGCTGCTGCTGTGCCTCAAGGAGATATCGGACCGCTTCCGCTTTGAGCCCAAGATCCAGAACGTCCCGCGCAGGTTCCTGCCGGACGTCATGGCGCGCCTGCCGCTGGACCTGGACGTATGCGTCTCGGCGCCTCACGTGAGCGACGAGAACTACTGGAAGCGCTGCTGCATGAGCAAGCTTGCGTGGAAGAACCTGCAGATCGAGGCCCACGGGCTCACGTGGAAGCAGCTCTTCCTCGAGAGGCACCTCCAGGATGTCCTCGAGGCCTTTGACGCGAGCGTGGACGACCTGGATCGCGTCGTGGACGTTGTCAAGGCCTGCCAGGAGTTCATCTTCACGCTCGAGATCAGCCAGCTGCTGTCGCACCTGGACCTAAACGAGCTCTGCTCGCACTTGAAGAATCTCACGCGGCTGCAGCTGACCTACGGCGTCAAGCACATTGGCATGAAGTACGAGCGCATGCTTTTCGGCATGAAGATCTCGGACGCGACCAACCTGTCGCACATCGTGAAAAACTCCAAGACGCTCACGACGCTCTGGCTGCCGAGCAACCTGCTGGACGACGACTTGCTGCGCATGCTCATGACGGGACTCGTGAAAAACGCGACGATCACATCGCTCGACCTGTCCCACAACAAGATCACGAACCACGGCGCACGGCTGCTTGCCAAGCTGCTCGGGCCCGAGAGCGTGCTCACGACGCTGCGCGTGTGCGACAACCAGATCCACGCCGAGGGCGGCCGGTACCTCAGTCGCGGCCTCAAGTACAACACGAGCTTGCTCGAGCTCGACTTGCGGTTGAACCGGCTGACAGACGAGGGCGGTCGCATGTTGCTTGAAGGGCTCGCCGATCACCATGCGCTCACGCTGCTCAATCTGAGCAGCAACATGCTGGGCGCCGAGACCGCGACGGCGCTCGCGGAAATCGTCGCGGACCCGCAGACCGCGCTGCGCTCGCTCGACTTGAGCAGCAATGTGCTGCGCGAGGCCGACGGCGAGCTGCTCGCTCAGGCTCTGCAGCGCAACGTGAGCGTCGTGGCGCTTGACCTGCGCCAGAATGACATCCCTGTCGAGGCCGAGTGCCTCGTACAGATCGCGCAGAAGCTGCGCCGCAACGAGGTCGAGCTCAAGAGCGGTCAGCAGCAGCAGACGATGACCTAGTCTCTTGTTTCTTGGAGGGACTCGTTTTATATGCATGAAATACACACTCGCTCGCTTGCTTTACAGTTCCTGTCGCGTGGCCAGCAGCGCGTGGTTGAGTGCGACGTACACGATCTCTCCCTCTTGTGTTTTCTGGGACGCGAAGAAGAGCTGCTTGCGCACCATCGTGGCCACACGACAGTGGCTCACGGCGTCGACGCAGTCAAATGATGCGTCGAAGATCCGCACGAGCACCAGCGCTGTGGCATGCGCGCGCGTCGGCGCGTCCTCGTAGACGAGGAAATCTGCCGAGAACTTGGAGCCGAACGCCACGAAGTAGCCGCGCAGCCACAGGTCGCGAAACACGCGCAGCCGGAGCCTATGGATGGCAGCTAGTGGACAATCGCTGGTTAGTTGGTGCTGTGTGCTATATGACTGAGTGTGTATGCATCTACAAACACTTACTGAGTGTCATTGGTGATGAAGACGCCGCAGTGTTGTCGTCGCCCTGACTGACTGCGCGCATGAGCTCGCTGCTGAAATCACTCGCGCTCGGCACATCCAACAGGTCATTGGTTTGCTGCAGCACCAGGAAGCCCTGGCAGAGGCCCACGTAAATCTCCTCCAGGCGCAGGCGCAGCAGAGCGCCGCCGTCGGAGGTCGCGTCGTCAGCTGAGCCGTTCCGCGCGTCGCTCGTGTCGGTCGCGACGCCCACGATCCGGCACTGCTCACTCAAGAGCCGCACGTGCGCTGGCTGCTTGACGATGGCGAACGCGTCATCCATGGCGCCAGTCCACACGAGCTCCGCCACTGCGCGCGTGGTGATGGCGAGCATTGGCGCCACCATAAATCGTTCGTGACTTTTGCGCATTTGGATTTGGAAAGGGTTTTGAACGATTGGCCAGGGAGTGGGCATTCTTTTTGAGCAAAATGAAATTTAGTGTGAAACTCCTGGAACTAGGCATCAAATATACGATAAACATTACTGCATTTCTGCAAATTTGAACGGGATTGGTGTCGGCTACAACAAAGGAAGGTAAATCCTCCCCAAAGCAAGTGATCAGACGTAAATCACAACCGCAATTCAAAAGCGCTTGCAGGACTGTCATGCTCGAGTGCATCTTGTGCGTTGAAATGATGAAGGCAGAGCGCTCCTGACGGCTCCCTCGCTTTCGTCACTATGCTCACAGAATGAATGCATCTGCGGACTGAAGCAGATTTTATGATACCGGAGAATATTCACCAATTGACTGCTTTGCTAAAGTATCACTAAATATCTGCTCGTACTTTTCAAATTGTCAGATTGTCTGCACTTGATCGAAAAAGCAGCATTTATACTGTGAATATATTCTGTCATGTCAACAAACCGTCCCGTGTGTCCCTCGTTTAGCAATCTTCAACGATCTCTAATAACGAGTAAGGGGTTCATGATGGTATATGTCTGGTTAAATATATCTGAGCTATGTCTAGTAAAGAGGATTTCTCTTGCTCATTTTGTAAATACCTTCCTAAAACTACCAATTTTTAGCTATAGAAAGGCTCTGCGGGCATACAAATTTCAAGTTTGTCCAAGTCGCATACAATCTTTTGCTCATCAAAGGTCCATTTCCAAACACGCAGCGCAAACACACCACACAACGAAGATGCCGCCCTCCGACGAAGAAGCTGTGCTCGTGGACGCCGTCATGGCGCCCGCCACTGCCTCCCAAGCCGCGGAGACCGTCATCGAGGCCGCTGAGACCGTGCTCGTCACCGCTGTGGACGACACGCCCGCACCGCTGGCCGAGCAGGCGGCCGCGACCACCGTGCACAAGTCCACGGCGCTCTTCGCGCAGTACGAGAACTGGGTCTTGGCGCACACGGGCATCGCGCGTAACCTCGAGACAATGCTCTACATCGCCCCGCAGCTCGTGCCGGTGCGTCGATTGTGTCTCTTATGATGGCTTGCAGCTGTGGTTGTGTGGTTGCTGACTGGCTGAACTGTGCTGTTGCTGATATTCTTGTCACGCACGGCCTGTAGAAAAAATCGGTCGAGCCGGAGATCGCGACCCAGTGTGGGTACTCGCTCGTGGGACTGCTGCACTTGTACCACGACTACATTCTGTACAAGTCGACCAAGAGCTCCGACGACAAGCCGTCGAGCGCTGTCGAGCAGTACGTTGTGTGTATTTGTTTAAATGCGCTTGCCATGTGATGAGCTGTTGAGCTCACTCAATCGTTTGCTGCACCTACAGCCTCACGCGTATGATTCGCGTGCCGCTGTCGCTTATCACGCACACGCAAGTGCTCTCGGAGGTGCTCGCGCGCAAGATCGGCGGGGAAGTCGGCAAGTGGCGAGTGGTACGTTTAATTGGCCAGCTGCCATTCTTGCATAAGGGTATTCGCCTTGTGTTGACAATGGGATGGGGTGTCATTATGCATTGCTGCTATTGCGTACATAGATCGTGTGGATTGAGGTCGTGAAGAGCGTTCTTCGGCTGATTCTGCTCATGCAAACGCGCAAGTCGCTACTCATTAAGGGCGGAAAGGTACGCTTTGCCATTTGCTGGAGCGATTCGGCACACAGTACTAATGCAATTGCGTGACGTATCATGCTGCTCTAACAACAGTACAAGGGCGTGGAGACGTCGCCGCAGCCGTCAGCATTCGCGCGCTTCAAGAAGAGCTCACCCGAGAAGCGCGGCTCGCGCACGGGCAAGACCTTTGCCGCCAAGAAGAGTGCGTGCTTGCTGATTGATACTGCTGTTCTTTGCTGCGGCTCTAACTAACAATTTCTGTTCATGTCCACCTGTCCATTCCACGCATTAGCTGAGGAACCAGTGCCAGAGGAAGCTGCTGGTGCTCCAAAGACGCCAAACACCGTCACGTTCGAGGTAATTGTATGATCATGAGGGCTGCTGATTCGCTTGAGGACCTCACACTTTTGTCTCGTTTGTCGATACAACTCAACAGGACCCTGCTGCTGTGATCAAGGGCGTGCCTCGCGAAGAGCTGCTGCTCGGTGGCGAAGTGCTCCACATCCTCCGCCCTGTCGCCTATGCGCTCTTGCGCATCCGCCGCACGGAGGAATCGTGGACGCCAGTCGTCGTGTCCTTCCTCATGGAGATCTCTGGGTACGTGTTGCCTGCCTTTTTTTTTCTTGGTGGTTGAACTCGAAAGAGAACTAACTAGGTTGTCCGAATAAATGTGCAGTCTGTGGATGTCGAACGCTGCTCTCAAGCCAACGGCCAAGTCTGCGGAGAAGCCGAGCCAGAAGGTGACGGACGAGCTCGCGGCGAGAAAGGTACGTGCGCTTGTGTTGAATCCAACTTTGTCGTTGACGATGAAGCTGTAATTGACTCTAACTTTGTTGTGGCTACTGTAGATGGCACTGCTCCTATACTTCCTGCGCGATCCAGTCTTCGCGTCGGTGACGCAGCCAGCGACCGGAAAGGTACGAACGCTGAGTTTTGTGCTTGTCATGCGAATTTCTTAACTAACTTGTTTGTCTATCGTCTATTGGCATTCTGCTCTTGCTTGCTTGTGTTTCTCGCAGGCGTGCGACGTGCTCGACTACGTGCCAGTGGTGGGCCGCGTGGTGCGCTTCGGGTCCACCGCCGTGATGAACTACTACCACCAGTTCCACTTCTACACGTCCGCGTCATAAGCGGAGGATCTCGAGTCGTCTGTCTATTCAGTCATTCAGCCAAGCGAGTCGATGTTCCCTCCGTGCGTGCCAAGGCCATCAGCGAGTCACCAGCCGCGTGCAGATCCTGCTTGGATGGGGTCTCGTCCCCATCCACTTGCTCATTCATTTTTCCCTCTCACGCACACGCTCTTGTCAACGCAAAGCAATATCAAAATTCGTCCATTCTCTCGTGTAACCTTGCCTCATTGACGCTCGATCTCTGTTGCGTCTTCAGCCTGAGACGCGCGTGTAGAAGAGAATGTACGCGCTCGACAGAGTCTCCTCTCGAAATTGGTGCTCATTCAGCACCGTCACGACGTCATCGTCCATGCGAAGCCACTGTGTTGTGTCACTTGGTTGCTGCTGCTGCTGATTCACATACGCCACGTAGTGCCCCGAGTCAATTGATTCCCCCATGTGGGCGCACACGGCGACGAGCTTGTAGCGCACATGTTGCTCCTCGTTGCGCACAAACATGTTTTCTGTGATGTCCAGCAGGTCTCCAGTACTATTGTCCCGATCACCAGCATCAATGGGAAAGCTCACGGGCGTGCTGATCTTCTCGAGCTGCAGCCCCCAGCCAATCGACTGCTTAAAGCGCTGTAGCTGGATCACGAGCACCAGGGGCGCCTTCTGGAAGAGCACCTGCGTCACGCGACTCGTCTTCATATGGCAGTAGCCCTCGCAGAAGACGCGGTTCTCGTTCACGAGGTGCTCGGCATGGCGATGCGCTTCCAGGCAGCTTGCCAGCGACTGAGATGGCGCACTCGCGTTGATGCTGAGCGAGAGGACACTACAGGTAACGTAGAACAGTGTGAGCTGAGTGATATCAAGTAATCGTGAGCATCAAGAGGAACGCAAACGTCGTACCGTAGCTCTTGGTGCAGACACGTGAGGTTCGCGCAGCTGCAGCACTGGGAGCCGCGCACGATCTGCCCCACGAAGAGGTCGGTCACCACCGAGTCGTTCTGCTTCAAGAAGCGCTGCCACCGCAGATCTCCAAGCCCCGCTGCAAGTTTTTCCACAATGTCCGCATGCACAAGTCAGTTCTCATCCATTTTCAATAGAATTGATCAAGATAACGTACACACGACGTCCGTGTACGAGCGCGGGTCCAGCGGCTTGCATTTCTTGAGCTCGCGCGCGTAAAACTCCTCTCCGAGTCGGAAATACTCCAGTTCTTTCGTAGTGAGAGGTGGTAGAGACGCTGGAGCCGATGGGGCGCTGTTGCAGCGCACTGGGAGCGCCAGCTCATGGAGCATTTCCAGCACGAACGACAGGAACTCCTAATAACAACACATATAAGCGGTCGTTAATATCCCACAGAAGAATACAGAAATAATATTGTATAGCGTACCTCTGCGTCCTGTTGCTCTTGGTGCTGGTCGCTTCCGGATATGAGGTCTGTGCATCTCCGCATCGCATTCAGGAACGCGCGCACCTGCGCAGTCACGGCGTCGCGGTCCAGTCTGCGCGCTGTTGTCGCCGTGGGCTTGTGCGCAACGCCATTCATCGTCTGTCGCACTACATTCGTGTTACGTCGCCGTCGCTTGAGCGAGCTCTGTTTGCTATCCTCTACTTCTTCGTCGTCTTCAGCTTGATGACTCTGCTCAGCAGCATTGGGAGACGGCACGGGGCCGAGTGTCTTCAACAACGTCAGCAGCGTTGTCGCCGCGTCCAATCGTACACGCTGCTTTTTATGACTGTCAGTGCTGCTATCTGCGTCAATCACTGCTGTGCTAGCCTGGAGAGCCTCGATCTCATGCTCCATGCTCGCGCGGAAGGCCGGCAGCACTGCGAGACACTGCAGAATGGCGTTCACGAAGCACGTATTGCCGACGTTCACAAGCCCCACGGCGTCCACTGACACGTCCGCTGTTTTTTTCGTCACCAACGCTGCTCTATCTAATGACCGTGCGATGGAGTCTTCGTAGCTGCTCATGTCATGGTTGCCACTCTCGTCAGCGCCGAGTCGCAGGGACGCAGGACGCCCGCCGAGCCGCAGCCGCCGCAGTGGGCTGTTGAGCCAGAGCGCCATGAGCCGCAGCAACAGGCGCTTAAAAGCGCCGGCGACCGGCAGCCACCACCACCACGGGGAGCGACTGCGTGTAGCCGAAGCAGAAGAAGCGGACGTGACGGTCCGTGGCCATCGCGCCATCGCTGCTCACCTGCGTGTTATTTGAATTTTTGGCTCGAAAATGAAACACAATCGATAAGCGATCATTTCAGCCAATCGAAAAGAAATACAATCGATAATAGCAATTATTTCAGCCAATCATTAGTTATTTTTGTTTGTTTGTCCTAAATTAACATTCGCAATTGACAAGTGCGATGATGATGTCGCGCACCAACTTGCTGCTCAAGCGCACGGCCGCTGGGCTCCGCACGCAGCTAAGCGCCACGAACGTCTCCAGATCAGCAGCACACGCCTCTGCCGCGTCTGTATGTGGCGCGCATCGCAGCTTCAGCGCAAGGTGCGCTTGCCATTTTTTGCAAGCTGCGGATGACGGCAATCCATTCATTCACTAACTGTTTGTATCAACACTTTGCAGCCCAGAGCCGTCCAACAAGCGCGTCCACGAGACGCCGATCGTGGCAAACGGAGGTGCGCGCTGGCTCGGCTGGCTAGGCAAAGCGAGCGCCACGCAGATGTACTGCGCGCTGCTCTTCAGCGCCAACATGGTTGCCCGCGCGGACCCGGCTGCCGACATCTACGAGGTAAGGGCGCAAGTGTTTTAGTTGGTGCACGTTGTTCTAAATTTAGTGAGACGGTGGCTCACAGTCCACTAACGATTGACGCAGGTGTCAGCCATCGGCGGTGCGATCTCCAGCGCATCGGCGTGCGTGTTCTTCGGCGCCAAGCTGCTCTGCGACCGCGTCGTCACAGACATCGTCTCGTATCGCAGCATTGGCGACAAAGGTGCGTCCTAAGTGTACAGCACTACCTATTTTTGTATGTGTCCTGCTGTTGGTGGTTGAATTTAGGACATACTTGCCTAAAACAACCTCTGCTCGCTTGCAGATGAGTTTGTGCGCATTTCCGTGCTGGGCGCCGTGCGCAAGCAGACTTTCAGCGTCGAGCCCTCCGGTGCGTGCTGTACTGTTGGTTTTTAGCTGTGGACTGCATAATTGATCAAGTGTGGAAATTTAACACAATGATACATGCTGTTGCACCCACAGACATCAAGCTGGTCGAGCACGATGGCAAGGACGAGTACAAGTTCCTCGTGGGCGAGCGCCAGTTGTCACTCGACACGTCGCGCGCGGGCAGCTGTCTGAATCGCAGGGCACTCGAGATCCTGCTGCAGGGCAAGCCGCTCGTGACGCGCAAAGGCAAGCAGAGCAAGAAAGCACGGAAGTGATTTAGTGCGTCCACCCACTAACGCAGAGCATTTTTGAATAGAGCGCCTTGAAGACAGCACGGTAGCCAGTAACGCGCGCGATGGTATTTGTTGTTCCAAACTCATTCGATTATGAGTTCTAAAAACAATGCTTAAGCGGTTAAAAAGGCCTAATTTTGACTGCCTTAATTGGGTCAATCCTAATCTAAGTTGGGTACACTTTCTATCACAGCACACTTTTGCAGCTTATTCATGTGACCCCACAAACAACACAAGCAAGATTGCTTACTAGAGACGACGGCGCAGCCGAAGATTACGTGTTCTCTGACAGCTTGAGCGACGTCGGAATGGTCAGAGAGACTGCTCTTGCAAGATGAATGGTAGAACGACCACCATTTGGTCTACTGCAACCATCATCACCAACTTCAGTGCGAGCATCATCAAGCGGGCCCACTTTCTCAGAGCTGTTGAAACCAGCCAGAACGCCGCTGACAAAAAGGACACTTGATCATTCGGTTTTCCGCCTCCATGCCATTAAGCTCCAAGTTCCAGCCAGTTGCTCGTGAGCCATGTGTGCAACTGCCGCTGGAGCCCAACTCTCCGCGGCACGTTCAAACCCGCCGCCACCACGTGGGCGCTTACGTTTGTGCTGTGCTTCTTCATGGCCGCGCTACCGCCGGGCGAGTCGTACTACCTGGACCCAGTGCTCGCGGGCAAGGACGAGGCCTAGATGTCACCCATGCAGTTGGCGCTGATCAACTGCGACGCGCCAGACCGCAGCGCGAAGCTCATCGTCATGTTCATGCAGGGTAACATGGGCACGGACATCGAGTTCGGCGCGAGCGACGACGTGATAGTCGAGCTGGCACAAGTGAGAGCCGGCGCGATTCCGCGGCAACGTGCAGAATCGCGTGTCGTCCATGCGCCAGATATTCGTGGTCCTCTCGACGTCATGACAGGCCTGGGCCTCAACGACGTGGTCTATGGCGGTCGTTCTCGCAGACCATGGCCTTCAACGCGATCATGGGCGTCTATACCTTCTTCACATTCGAGAAGATCTCGATTTGCTTGATCTGCATCACGAAGAACAAGGCCGAGCGAATGGGTTGGCGCTTGTTCTTCGTGTACCTGTACGGACTGATGTAGCACTGCGTGATTTACTAGTTCATCGCCTTTCGATTCTTCCGCCAGATCTTCTCGTTCTTCTTCGCCACGGCTCCAAGCCGAAACAAAGCATGTGGGCCAAGGTCGGGTCGCTCAACGACGACATCGCGTCCATGGTCTCATCGCTCGTGGCACTGATCATCGTGCGTAGGTATGAGTGCACTGAAACAGATCGCTTGACGTGATCATCTGCAAATTTGGCGTCGCAGATCACAACGTCGTTTCAGCCTTTATCACGACGACATCAACCAATTTGCGGCTACGTAGCCCACTGAAAACACGAGTCGACCACGTTATTCCTGCTGCGTCAGTGCTCGCCCAGCGGGTCCAAAGCCGCATTATCACACGGACCCGCCAGCAGCAACGAGTCAACCACGTGGTCCCAGCTGCTCGAGCGCTCTTCCAGCCCGTGAATTTGACTCTAACTTCGAACCTGCTGTGGGATTCGTCACAAGGTATGAGGGTACCGAGGGCACACAATGCAATTCGCTGGAGACACAATATCCAGGATGACATCCAAAAGGGAACAAACCTCCGGATACCATGATTGTACTACTGACGCTCCTAACCACAACAAATGTAAAGACAAGCAATGACGACGACAAGTGGTTGGTAAAGGTGACAGGACAAAACATGGGCAGCGATAGCAGCTCAAATTGCTAGGAATCTGGACACACCACGGAAATATCTTGGGTTTGCAGAACTGAGACTGCAACTAATCATTCAAACGCCAAGTCGATAAACCAAGACAACAAACGCAAGCACAAACTGCGATCACGAGCAACAAAAGTTGTGCATGTCAAGAGAGCTATTAGAGTCTGTGCAGCACCACAATAAAACGTGATCAGAATCGCCTAGATAATGCGCGAGCCAAGTGGTATGTATCGAAAGATCTTTAAGGTTCTTTAACTAAGGTTGCAACATACATATGGCGGTGTTCAAGGAGTACTTCCAAGACAACAAGGCTGAGCGACAAAGAAACTCAGCTCACAAGTGGTCACGACATACAAGGTCGCGAAGTAGAGGTTTAGTTGCAGTCTCCAAGCTTCAATACAAACTCGAAAGCTGACAGCACGGATGTCAATGCCTTGGCGTTCCAACGAGTGACTGGGGGTGGGAGCTTGTGCTCTTCCACGCTACAAAACGAGTCCCGCCAACCGCGCGCACATACGTTTGGCGTGGAGTGGTGGAGCAGCTCGGCTTCTTCACGCTAGAGCACCAAGCGACGATACGAGAGCTCTGGTTCCTGTTCGATCCGGTGGTGCCAAGCCTGCTGTGGTCCTACCGCAATGATACCATCTCCAACGGCGCGCAGTTCACGACAGACCAAATCACCTCCAGCATCCTTGCTATAGCGCTACGATAAGATCGAGGCGTCGCAGCGTTCATGCACCGCACAGAGGGGCGTCGACTGGAAGGCACTTGCGTGGCGCAATACATCGCCGTGTTCGAGAACTGGGACATACATCCAGCACCTCCAACGGCTCATCATCCACTTCGACGGGGGAGCGCGTGGGAATCCGGGCCCTAGCAGGTCCGGATGGGCCATTTCGACGATCTCCGCCAGCGGATTGCGACTGCTCCTGTGTGGCTGCACCTACGGGGGCAGCTTCACCAACAGCAGCAAGTGTGAATATCAAAGCTCACAGCGCGGGTTCGCAGCCGCGAAGGCCATGATCAGTTTCGGCTCCACGGACCTCGAAATCACCAGTGATAGCCGAATCATCATTGACAACTATCCGGGTGACGTTATCATCTCCCACCCCCACCTCCAACCTCGAGTCGCCAGTATCGAGGGACTGCTCTGTCACTTCGGACTCGTGCGATGGCGTCACGTCTACCGCCGTCACAAGAAAATGGCGGACGACCTCGCTAACCACGCCATGGAGGCCCGTTTGACAGTCACGTTCTCCTTGGTGAGCCTCAGCGCTGGCAAAGAGCTATTCCGAGGTCAAAGATGAGCTGAAGCACTTGGAGGTACAGCCAGTAAGAAACCACTGGGCGAAGCTGAAGCTGATGAAGAGAAGTTGAACGAGGAGTGCGGATGCTGAGAATCAGACGCTTGCAGTGATGTTGGTTCAGAAATTCCCTCTGTGTATGATAATGGCTCAGAAGGCAAAGGTTCTGCTGGCAGCGGCGAGGAGAATTGACCTATAGACGATGACGGTCAAGGCAGCGATGACAGCAGCACCGCTGACACGTTGCGTAGGACCAGCTTACTATTCGAACCAAAATCTTCAGGATCTGGCAGTAAGTATGCATCAGATCATTGAAGTAGCCAAGAATTGGATATGCTAGCGCTACAGTAGCAGATATTCAAAAGCTGGGCCACCAAGCGACCATCAAATCACACATGAAGATAGATCAGCATGGCTAGGCCGTGTGCTTGCCCTATCGCACTGGATAGTGCGTTTGCTCATTCTGGTTGTATACTGTGATAAGATGGATGTGGGCTTGGGATTGCGATTACAAGAATTCCCGTAACCATCCCTGTCAAATTGTATAATTGTGGTGGTAAAAACGGTATCTTCGAAAAAAAAAGTCAAAAATGTCCAAATAGTCGGGACAAAGCCACTATTGAAAATGGATGATTATGCTTCTTCCAAGAACAAATCCTGCGTTCTATGACCAGTACCGATACCGGTATTTAAGTCGCATGGCGTCCTTATAATAACGACGCTCACTGTCACGCCCGCGATGAACACCAAAGACGTAATCCCACATCCATCATTCATATCTTAACTGAAGCAGCAGCTCAGAAGAAGAAGGATGTGGTCGCGCGACTTGCTGCGCGTGCTGCAGGGCGCAGGCAAGGTCGCGGAGCAGATCTCACGTACGCAAGGCCCCGAGGCCTCCATGGCTGCAAACCGCCTCGCGAAGCACGCCGCCGAGCTCGCGCGCGTCGCGCCGCACCTCTTTGGCTCGACGAACGATGCGCCGCCGCATGGCCATGGCACAGAGGCTCCGAGCGAGCCGCAGCAGTACGAGGCACCGCATGTAGCGTCTACACCGCCACCAACAGCTCCGGCACCAAGAGCAGCAACAGCGTCTACACACAACACGGTGGTGGAGCGCGAGGCGCAGGAGGTGGCTCGCCTCGAGAGGGATCTCCAGTCGGTGCTGCCGCCTCGGGTGGCATTTGAAGCACCAGTAGAGACGCAGCAGCAGCAGCAACCGTCAGCAGCAGAGCCGACGAGCGAGTTCCAGACCGTGCAGAGCGTGCTCAAGCAGCCACACGAGACTCAGCATCAGCCGCCTGTGATGCCGCCGCCGTTCACGCACGACGAGCCGGACCGCGCCTGGAAGGAGAAGCACGTGCCGTCGTCGCCACTCTCGCGTATTCTGGGCTTTGGTGGACTCGCAGCACGGCTCGCGGTCGGCACGGCGACGGAGATTGTGCGTAGCGGCGGCAAGGGCGGCACGTACAACGCGCTCATCTCGGACGCGAACGTCGAGAAACTCGCCGAGACGCTCTGCACGATGCGCGGCGCGGCGCTCAAGCTCGGCCAGATGCTCAGCATTCAGGATGAGAACATGATCCCGTCCAAGCTCGCAGCCGCGCTTGACCGCGTGCGTCAAAAGTGAGTTTCTGTGCTGCTTTATTATAGGACGTGGCTGGCTGGCTGGCTTACTAACGTTACCCGACACTGTGTTTGTTCGTAGCGCCCACGTGATGCCAAAGGCGCAGCTCCACGAGCAGCTCGCCAAGGAGCTGGGTGACAACTGGCGCGAGCACTTTAAGGAGTTTGACGACGTGCCGATTGCGGCGGCGTCCATCGGTCAGGTGCACCACGCAACGCTGCTCAGCGGCGAGCGCGTGGCGATCAAGATCCAGTACCCGGGTGTAGCTGACAGCATTGAGAGCGACCTGTTGAACCTGAAGCGGCTCGTGACGTATACCAACATCCTTCCGCGTGGACTGTACATTGACGAGATCATCCGCGTGGGCCAGGAGGAGCTCACAGCCGAGTGCAACTACGTGGCCGAGGCCGAGAACCAGGAGCGCTTCCGCCAGCTGGTTCGCGACAGCGGCATGGGCGACGCGTACATCGTGCCGCGCGTGCACCGTGAGTTCAGCACGGCGCGCGTGCTCACGACGGAGCTCATCTCGGGCGTGGCGGTCGACAAGGTGACGAACCTGACGCAGGACGTGCGCAACAGCATCTCGCGCCGCATCCTCGAGCTCACGATCCGCGAGCTCTTCGACTGGCGCTTCATGCAGACGGATCCGAACTGGAGCAACTTCATGTACAACGCGGCGACGGACAAGATCGGGCTCATCGACTTTGGCGCGGCCCGCGACTTTGACAAGAGCTTCGTAGACCAGTATTTTAACATTGTGTGGGCAGCCGCGAACCGCGACGAGGCCACGATGAAGGAGTACTCGATCAAGATGAAGTTCCTCACGGGCGACGAGTCCCCGGCTATGATGCGCGCGCACATGGCCGCCGGGAACGTGGTGGGCGAGCCCTTCCGGTCGCACGAGCCCTTCGATTTCCACAAGAGCGAGCTCACAAAGCGCCTCGCGCAGCACACGGAGACGTTCATGCAGGGCCGCCTGACGCCGCCGCCGCAGGAGGCCTACTCGCTGCACCGCAAGCTTGCCGGCGCCTTCCTCATGTGCATCAAGCTGCGCGCCGTCGTGCCCTGTCGCGACGTGCTCGAGCAGGTTCACGCCAAGTACGTGCTTGAGAAGCAGCAGGCGAGCGGCAGCCAGTAGAGCTACACTTGTTGTTGTTACTGGTGCATTTGATAGACGACATGAATCACATTGGAGTGGAGCCTCCTCCGCATACATGCTACAGAGGTGCCAGTATTGCACTCTTCGTTGTAAGTGCTCGCGCCTCCCAGTGTTTCACCATTTCCAATTCTCAGCCGAATTATCAATTAAGAGAGCATTTTTCAACGTCTGACCATTTTATACAGAGTTTTGTGTTTGGCGGGTTTAGTTCATGGGAGGTGTGACTGGTGCTGCTCGGCGACTGCCCGTTGAGCCGTGAAGCGGTCGACGAAATCGCCGAGGCAAGCGCCGGGGCCGTGAACAGTGATGTACTCATCGTTCCTCTCGTGGGCTCTGAAGAAGTAGTTGTACGAGCCCTTGAGGAGCACATCGCCGTCAACGATGGAGAACTGATGTCCAGACACGCACACACATACACACATATGTTCGATCACAATAAGAGTAAGCGACCTGCACAATAACTTACCTTCCCATGAAGAGCGAACGGGGCTCGGAGGACAGGAACGCCTACCTGCTCGAGCTCCGGGACCGTCGAGTAACGGTCGTCGGCCGTCTCATAGCTGATAAAGACGAGCACTTCGCAGTCAGGACGGCCTCAAAGTCACTCATAAACGAACAGGATCACATCGGTGATCTATACATAGGAACATAGATACAAACAGCTAGGATAATAGAGTCAACAACAACTCAGACAATATATAGCAATCCACTGACCTCTCGACACGTGATCAGGTGCACGTACACCCACAATGTGCGCTGAGTGTCGTTCAGGTACTGAAGGAGTGTCTGGAAGCTCGAGCGCACACCAAGGATGCGCCGACAGTGCAGGACAGCACAGCTGATGCCGACAGGAATCGTGCGGCATGCGCGGTCCTCGAACCACAGGATCTCGACGCGAGGGCCGCCAGTCTGTGTTCTGTTCACGGGGGCATGTGAAGTCGCTGGACTGGGAGCCCTCTGTTCGGAGGCTGGGCTCGAGCGTGGGGCTGGGGAGGGAGCGGTGCGGGGGCCGGGGAGGGAGCAATGCGGGGGCAGAGACTGATGGGGACATTGGCTCCACCAAGGTCCACTCCGTCGCGTCCTCGTCACCATCACCTGGGGCCAGCGGCGTATCGGCGCCACTGTTCTCTTTATTGATGCGAGGTAGCGCGGCACTCAGTGAGCCTCTCACCACTGAGCCCTGTCGCCTCAGCGCTGGGACCTTGGGCTTGCGCGTCTGGTACACTTCGACCTCGAGCTTGAGGCCGTTCTCGAGCGCGTCCATGAACTCCTCGAACGAGACCTTGCCGCTGCAGTCCTTGTCGACAAGGTCCATGAATTCGACCACATATTTGTGGATCTCGTCCTCCTTGACGGCGCCCGGCTGCGTAAGATGCTTTCGAGCATCACGCTCACCTCATCGGCGTCGATCTCGCCGCTGCAGTCTTCGAGCGTTCACACGTGCGCGCTGGCCTCGAGGCCAGTACCGTCAGTCCCGTCTTCGGACCCGCCGACGTTCACCATGCTCAAGCTGTCGTCGCCGTCGCTCGTGCTCGGATCCGAGCTCAGCTCGTGAGAGGCGGAAGGCGGAGCGACCGACCTGGAAATACTGGGCGACGGCTGTCATCGTGGCGGCGGGGTCTCAGAGCCAGCCGATCGCCTCGTTGACCCTCTGGTCGGAGATGAAGATCCGAGCAGTCCCAGCACAGAACCATCGAGGCCGCATCAGGAGTACGGCGAACCGACTGTCACAGGACTGACGCAGAGTCCTCACGGAGGCCAACGACAGCAAGTTGAGCGCAAACGAGTGGGGGATCACGTCAGCAGCGGGTCCCATCAAGTGAACCTCGATTTGTTGAAATAAAATCCGACATTTTCGTTCTGAAAAAAACAGATTCTTGGATAAGAAGCGTAAAATCCGATATTTTTAACAACAACAAAGACATTTCCAAGGCTCTGAAAAAATCAGACTTTTTGTTGTTGGTATTAAAAATCCGGCACCAAAAAGGATCTTTTTGGAGAGATGCACAAAATCCGATTTGATGCCATAAAAATCCGCCATTTTCCTTTTTGAAAGCCAACGAACGACACTAAACCAAGCCACGATGTCTGGTGAGTTCACGCGACGCGCTCGCTGGCTACGAGTGCACGCGCATGTATGAGAGCTAACTATCGTGTGAACACGTTTCTTTGTGTGGCGCCTACAGACCAAGTGAGAGCCTCGCACCTGCTCATCAAGCACAGCGGATCGCGCCGCCCTGGTACACGCGCACTTCTCCCCTTCTTCCGATCACTTGGTCTCGCTATATAAGCTCACCCTATACTTATAGCCTCGCGCCTCTCGGACAACATCACGCGCTCCAAGCAGGAAGCCATCAACGAGCTGCTTGGTACGTATTTTTGTTATACTCACGCTTGCTATGTATATGAATCTTTACTGAGAACGATATCTTTGCGAAGAGCTCCGCAGCCAGATCGTCTCGGGCTCGGCCACTTTCCAGGAGCTGGCGATCCAGAACAGCGACTGCAGCAGGTGCGCTTATCGTTATTATATGAACTGTGGATCTGAACTCTGACTGAGCTCTGTGTGTCGTGTTGTGATGCAGTGGCACGCGCGGAGGGGACCTGGGTCCGTTCGGCCGCGGCATGATGCAGAAGCCGTTCGAGGACGCCACGTACGTCCACCGTCCTCTATATTACTATATCTGCTGCCCACTGTAGCTGGCTGACTATGTGTTCGATTGCAAACCCAACAGGTTTGCTCTGCGCGTGGGCGAGCTGAGCGGCGTGGTCGACACGGACAGCGGCGTGCACATCATCCTGCGCACTGCGTAGACCGAGCAGCACTCTGACGAAGTCCGCTAACGAAACCTCGACCCCGGAATGCTGAGCGAGTCCATTTTTTCTGCAACAAAGCCATTCAAACAAGCAAAACAAGACTCACAGCAAGCGGCACTCGCTTGCCACAGTGTGTGAGTAGCAAACGAGCAGGCCACGCGCTAATCCCGTGCGGTAACAAATCGGTTTGCAAGTGTGTCGTGATGGTCACCAATTGGTAGACGTCTATTCGATTGGATGTGTGTGTTTATTACCCGCCTCTCTATCTAACTCTCGTTGTTCATATGATTAATTGTCGCCTCGAGTTTCTCAGTCGGCCGTGCTGCCGCGGCGGAAGCTGAAGGTCCGGAGCGAGAACCGCCGCCGCGGCGTCGAACTCGTGGTCGCCGTGGACGTGTTGGACGTCGTACTGTCGCGCGTCGAGCCCTTGGTCGTGCGCTTGTAGACGCACGTGCCGTCGTCCATGCGGATGCCCCACTCGCAGAACTCAGGGCCCGTGGCGGCCGAGAGGAACTCGTTGAGGCTCTCGAAGCGCTCGCTGATGGTCGCCTCGGTGAAGTTGCCGAAGAGCTTCTTGCTCGGCAGTCGCGGCACGCTCACGCTGCTGCGCCGGTACTCGTCGCGCAGCTGCAGCGTGGACGCCAGGTGCAGGAAGACGCTGTAGCGGTGCCACGCGCAGAGCACGCCGTGCGCGTGCGTCTCGATCTCGAGCTTGTACTCGACGAAGCGCCGGCTGCCATCGTCCGAGTAGTTGATGCGGCTGTCGACAACCTCGGCGCTCGAGAAGTACACCTCGCCGTCGTCGCGCGGCTGCTCGGCGTGCACGACTGGGAAGCGCACGAACGTGTCATGCGCCATGTGGGGCGCTGGGCGGCGCAACTGTTGCGGTGGCGGGGCGTCGTAGAGCCGCACACCATGCTGTTGCTGTCGAGAGGGGGATGTGGAGGCGGGTGCGTGCATCTTTGCGAATGAGTGACCGATGTGGCCGCCCGTGGGGGTGGACCTGCACCTGTGGTCTGACGTCGCGCGTTACTACCTTGGCAGCCAGTGCGCGCTTAGTTAGTCGTCGCATCGCGCCACAAGCGCTCGTGCATTCGCGTCGTCAATGGCGCCTGCTTGCGGCTGAGACCGTGTGGATGAGCTGCTGTGTTGCTGGTCAAGTGAACGGATCTTTTCGCCAAGAGCTCCGCTTTGTGTGGTTGTCGCTGTGATACGGACCCCACAAAAAGAGCAGCTGCTGAACTCTTCCGAGTTGACACAGCCACTGCTTTGTGTTAGTGAACGTATTTGTTTATAGAGGGGTTTATTTTAAAAGTCTTCTTAGATTATCATAGTACTATCAATTCTTGCAAAACATAAATCATATTTCAAAGGGTATTAGATGTAATATGATCCATATAAAAATACATATGGGGACTAGTTGAAGCGTCGTCTGAACTCTTTGACGTGCTGATGATGCCGATCAAGAGGTGCTCGTTGATCTGATGCAGAAGTCATGCAGCGCACGAGAGAACGAGCAAAGCGATCCAGCGCAGGTGTCGCAGTCCCTTTGCGTCAAGATTCCAGACAAAGACGCCAAATTTTGAGCAGCACTGCAAGAAACGAGACTGGTCTGGTCC
The DNA here is from genome assembly GCA_023334015.1 of Globisporangium paddicum. Classification (NCBI taxonomy): domain Eukaryota; phylum Oomycota; class Peronosporomycetes; order Pythiales; family Pythiaceae; genus Globisporangium; species Globisporangium paddicum. The sequence continues at coordinate 20,067 of JAASFV010000448.1, forward strand.
TGTCTTTTTGTACCATCGCTGTTGCTCAGAAGAAAGAAGGCGTCTGATGGCCACGCTCCTCTTGAAAATGTATATCAAGGCTCATGACCTCCGCTCAGGTTTCCCAATGGGACGCTGGTATCACTCGCGCATTCGAGAGCTCAAGCCTTCACCGTGAGCAGCCTTCAGGAACGCAGCGACTCGGGGCCACAGGCTGCTCTTTGGACGACGCAACACAGCAACAAGGCGAGGCGAATGCAGCAAAGCACTGACAAATCACAAGAGCTTCCACTTGTCGCATCACCTGAGCCGCCACGCAACTGTGAACACAAGCCCACACTTGCTCGACAGGCTGCTAGTGGCATTCCACAGCGCAAAATCAGTACTGCAGAGCTCTTTGCTGTCATTGCAAGGCTCGAAGTCAGTCAAGCAGAGCTCAGAGCTAACGCTGTGGAGCTCAAAGCTAACGTTGCAGAGTTCAAAGCTGACAGCTCGAGAGCCTGGAAGCACACACCTGGGAGCAGATCAAGCATTTCGTAGATCTCCCAGCTGACCTTTGCGTTGTTCTCCAGACGAGCCACGCGCTCAATCGGCGTTGAATTACCAGCGCTGAGAGCTGCAGTATAAGCTTTGAGCTCAGCAGTGTCAGCTTTGAGCTCTGCAACCTTAAAAAAAATCCCCGGGACGACGTGCCGTTACTGATCGAAACTGGAGAAGAGCGCTCCGAGAGGAGGTTTGACAAAGTGCTCACGCAGCTCTTCACTGTTGATGGTGAGCAGCAGCTCTTGCTAAACGACTGAAATAGGTGCCTCAAACTCGATCGACGTCTCAACAGCAGCAGTGGTCGCAGCAGAATCGAGAGCGTCTATCCAGCGATCTATAGCGACCTGCTCGCGTCGCTCGGTGGAACGGAGGTACTGGGTCTGAGGGCGGTGGCGCGGGCCTTAGAGGGAATATGATCCTTTGGCCTCGACTTCGAGTTCAACTAAGCTCAACAAATCAAATAAACGGATAAACATCGGATGGCTCTGAATGCGTTGTCACTTCAACTTATGCTTTACGAAGCTTCCGAGGCTGCAACTTCGAAGGTAGCAACGCACGACCACGTTCTTTGGGGCTCCTATCCTTATGGTCTTCTTCTTCCTTCTGCTGATAGGTTCTGAGTATTTCAGTCGAGTGGAGAAAGTATGTGATTCACTTACCAGGACCTCACTATCAGGAGCAAGAGCTGCTTGTTCGCTCCGCAGTCAGGATCACAAGCAACGCGCACTCAAGAGTGGTCCGAGTCGCGGTGGAACTTAAAAAGTTGTTGTTTGCAGCCTTCTGTGCTTGTGGCGCCACCAAATCTGCAAACAAGAAGCACGATACGCCCTGTACCGTGTTGCTTACACAGTTTCCGTTGCCTCCAGTTAACCTCACTTCGATTAATTATATCGCCTTCAACAGGTGGTGGTGTTTATTTCAAAGATTTCAGTATTTTTCAGTTTCATACTTGAATAATGTATTGATTTTCATAGCTCTGAGAAAATTGGTACATATCTACACAAATGATTAAAAATGCGTAATTTGATATGCATTTTTCTATGACATTGAATTCAAAAAGCACGCGACTGGAAGATCCCTGACGGATTGCACCAGAAAAAATCGAGCTTCGGAGGTCACCACACGACAGGATCTACCGTACATCAACCAGATAAGGCACGAAAGGAAGGCCAGCAACTCCACAGCTCTCGAGGTGTGAGCTTCCACGTGCCTGTCAGTGCGGAATCCGACGTCTCGAGAGCAAGCGACACCCAGAGCAGTACTTCCGCTGCGGCTCTGCTTCGGCGTCGGCCACCACCAGCTGGCAGAGAAGCAGAGCCACACCCCGCGCTCACGAATGCGAAAGGACAGAAGACCAAGGTCGAGCAATGCTCACGCTCCTCGTCGGAGTAATCGCCCACGACGCCGCATCTCAAGCACCAGCGTCACCGCTGCCAGCGCCAGTCTCGTGGTGTTCCACTAAGTCTTCGCTGGCAGATCCTCTTCGTGAAGTCCAGGAGCGCGTGGATCTCCCACACAGCGCGTTCGGTCGTCTCCAGTTGTGCGATCCGTTCGTTGGTGGTGACGAGGTTCTTTGCCAGCGCTTCATTGCCCTTCTTCAACGCTTCATTGTCCTTGATCAAGCTGCGCACAGCTGTTCCCAGCTCGGTCAAGGTCGGAGCA
>JAASFV010000449.1:0-22249 GCA_023334015.1 Globisporangium paddicum
CAAGGGTTCATGCACGCTGCGCTGGTACTGGATGGGCGTGCGCTTCCTCAAGAACCAATACTCGTGGCAGGTGTACAAGAACTGCGTCCCGCTCAAGGGCTCGCGCCGTCTCGACGAGATGGACAGCCTCGCGATCGGCAACAGCACGACTGAGGCGTAGATGCGAGTCCGTTTTCTGAGGCGTCGACCAGGAGGTGATCCGTAGCGCCCGTACCAAAATATTATCCAATAAGTGGATGTGTCGTAATTGTTCATCTCATATTCAGCCACGGGCGTGGTTTACTTGTTTGCAGCAGTCCATGGTGGCTTGCTCCTATATTAATATATCAATGAAAGCCAAGATAATTGAGCCCGTACTTCCCCGCATCGACGTCAGCGCCAACGCCTTCGCACCGAAACAAGCAGCTCCGCCGAGGCCTTGCGGGTGAGCTTTCGATGGCACTGGTTGATCTGTTGGAGTGGCTTTGGAGCCAGCAACTCTCTTTCGAATCCGGAGCTGAATTCTTGAAGAGTCAGAATCAGCTGGTCGCACGGAACATTCTGCAATAACGTTACGAACGTTTCATTTGATTACCGTCATTCGCAGATTTGGGATAGTGAGTCAGTAATCGATGTTGATCCCCAAGAGAACGCTGAGTGCCAGCCAGCAGCTCATTGATAACCTTCCACAATCACTGGAGCCCTTCGCCGCTGATCGTGATCCTTCATTCCAAATCTCATCCATGGCTCCTTCCGTTGCAAAGACTCTCACGCTGGACGCAGTTGTGCTGCGGTGTTTCACGAGCCCAGCGAGGCGCATCAGCTCGTGACGCTACCGGCGCTGGCGTTCACGGTCGTCATCAAAGCCAAGCAGTGGTCACCACCATGAACGCCGCATAAGCCAGGGCAATGTGTACAGCGCATTCTGCATGGGCTGTGCATTGCCCTGCCCCGTGCGTCTCCTTCGGTAGCGCTCATCGTCTTAATCAAGATGTGGCTGAGCATCTCCTCGCGATCAGTGGCAACAGCACCACTGAAGCCCTCTTATCCCTCAGCTTGCTATCAGAATTGCCATTAGAGCTGTCCCGAGCATTGTTTGGCTTATGGGACTTTTACGTCGTTTTGAAAAGAAATTTGCTGCGCAATCGAAGAGCTTAGACAAGGTCGGCACCGAAGCCAAGAACGCCACTGACTTCCGCCAGCTCAGGGTCCAAGTGTAGGCTCAAGAGCACGTATCGAGGAGGTTGTGAGTAGAGTTGAAATGCCAGTGTACATTCAGCTGATATATCCAGATCAATATAGAATGTCCACCTGGACAAGCTCTTGTTCAGAGTATCGAGGCAGATCAACGTCTATCCGCGCCCAACAGTATCTCAAATCCACTCAATCAACAATTCTTGCGCATAATGGGATATATATATGCATTGTGTTTTCTACATCAGGCTCACGCATCACGTCTACTTCTTCTTCTGCTTGGCGATCTTCTTGTGGCGCTTCTTGACGTGCTTGGGAATCTTGTTCTGCCGCTTGGTCTTCTTCTCCTCCTTGGTCGCGTGCTTGAGCGCCTTCTTGTCCGCTTTTTCCTGTTCGCGCACGCGCTCGCGCTCGAGACGCCGCTCGAGACGGAACGCCGTGCGCTGTTCATCCGTGAGCTCCCGGCCTCCGGCTTCGTCGTCGCTCTCGTCGTCGTCATAGTCGTCTTCCTCTTCGTCGTCGCTGTCGCTCTCGTTGTCGTCATCGTCTGTGCGCTTCTCGCCACTGTCCTCGTCTTCTTCTTCGTCGTCCTCATCATCGTCGTCGTCGCTCGAGTCGCCCTCGCCGTCCTCGAGCTCGTCGACGTTGAGCATGTCCATGAGGCGATCACCCCTGGGGAGCGTCTCGACCTCGAGCCGCGAAATGGCCGAGATGAGTGACTTCTCCATGCGGCCCTCCATGTAGTCGAGCTGCTCGCGTTCCGAGTGGAGCACCTCGCCAAGCGACCGCGGGATGAACGTGCTCATGAACACGGCCTCATCGACCTGCTGCTCGTTCGTCATGCCCACGGGCCGATTCACAATCAGGTCCTGCATGGCGTCAAGGTAGTCGTCAACGGCCTCGTCGGCGATCGTCGGGTTCGTCACAAAGTCGAAGAGCTCCTGTGTGCTCATGGGGTTGAGCCCGCCATACTTGGTGAAGTAGTCCGTGATGTTGCGGCAGTCCTTGCGCAGAAAGTCTGCCGCGCTTGGGTGCTCATGCTCGACGGACTGCGACACATCGATAAAGTAGAGCTGCTGCTGGTAGTACAGGATGTTGTACTCGCTCAGGTCGCCGTGCACGAGCTTGCACTTCTGGTACATCGTGCGCATCATCTTGACGCAATACAAGTAGCACTCGCGGTAGCGCGTCTCGCTGAGCTTGGCGTCCTTGAGCTTGGGCGCCGCGTAGCCCTCGCGCCCGATGAAGTCCATGAGCAGCACGTGCGAGCGCAGCATGATCGGGTTGGGCGCGTAGATGCCGGCCTCGCGCAACCGGCGCAGGTTGCGCATCTCCTTCTCGGCCCAGAGCTTGACCATCTTGCGCGGGTTGCTCTTCGAGTACCCGTGGCGGAAGCGGAACTCGCCGCTCACGTACTTCTCGCGGTCCTTGAACACGAGAATGGACGTCTTGTAGACCTTGATCGCGCCCTCGCGGCCGTCGGCGAAGCGCGCGTGGTATACGTTGGCCTCCTTACCCGTACTCAGGCACCCGTTGATCTCGCTCACGACGCCCTGATTGAGCATCTTATACAGGATCATGCGCGTGCGCGGATCCAGCACCTGCTCAGTGGTCGCGCGGTCGTCGCGGCCCGTGTGCTTGATGCGCCCGCTCTCGCCGTTGCGCAGCGACCGGTTGAGCTGGTTCTCCGCGCGCTTCGAGAGCGTGAAGTTGTCCTCGTCCTTCATGCTCATATGTGTGCTGCTGTGCTCCGGTGGGCGGTGGACGTGAGCTGCTGCTCCCTTCGCTTCTCTGCCTCTTGTCTTGGGTTGATTGACACACGAGTCGACGGCCAGCCAGTGAAAGGTGGCGCCGAAAATCATTGCGAATTACAAATATAGACGCAATACTATGCGAAAAATCTGAGAATAACAGTATTCGCTAGTATTCGCCTCCTGCTACCGAACAGCAACCAGCGAACTTGGTTGGCGGAGTCTTCCAGAAGATTGACTTCAGCTCATGCAAAGGACACATGCACCATATGTCAGCACTGAAAGGGCGTCCGCCATGCCAGCTACTCGTAGCAAATCTTTACAAGGCAGTCCCTCCCAGTTCTCGATCGCGGAGGAGGCAACGCAGCCACGCCAGCTCCGATCAAGACCACAGACCAACATTGTTGACTCAGAGGTCAACAACAGCTCCTCTGTATCAGCCAGCCCAGCCGTCTCAAGATCATGCAAACGCTGCAATGTACACACCTCTTGGGCGCATTGCCCACTAAAGGTGGACGGATACAAGTACACGAATTGTCTGCTTAAAAATGGTCCACGTCAGTTCTCATTGAATTTTACCTCAACTACCACGTGTTCACTTGTTCCTCCGCGGTGGTGTTGGTCTCCTGCCAAAACTCGAGCCCTGCTTTGTTGTAGCTTAGTACTACACACTCTTCTCGCGGTTGCTGCATATCAAACCCGATACTCTGGAGGAACTCGCTGCTGACCACTCGCTCGCGAGTTTCGCGATCCGCTCGTCACCTGCGACCACAAGCAGCTGGTTGCGCACGGGTTTGTGTCCGCTTGGTCAGACTTCAGTGGCCTTGCTTCCTTCTGCAGCGAGCTCCACAAGCTGAAGACCAGTGACATACTCGTACTTGTTGTCCTGGGACCAGTACTCATGTGTGGATCGCGTGATAGTGACCACACAGAGCACAGAGTGTGGGTCGTCTGGGTACTCGGCGTTCAAGCTGCCCGGCTGGAGCTTGCCACCAGAGATGTAGCACATCTCTTCGGGGGCCTTGGCGTGGTTCTGAATGATGGTCAGCGCCTTAACGAGCGTCAACTCGCCAGAGGGCTGTTGCCATTGCCTGGCCGCGAGCGGAGGGAAGGCGAGAACCTGGACCAGCCCACGTGGCGTGCACTCTGATTGGGACTGAGCAGACTCACGATCGAGGCGTCTCCAAGCGTACTGTCCGAGTACGTGACCTTGATCGAGGCTTTCGGGATCATGGAGTTGAATTGTGGGATGCAAAATACTGAGTCCAGTGGTCGTCTCGTGCTTGTGGACGCGCTGGCATTGATGCGCTGTCAGATCTGCGAGCCCGGGACATTGAGTCCACCTTCGGAAGACACGACTTGCCAGCAGAACGTGTTGACCGGTGACATGGGCAGCACCTTGAACGAGAGTACGAGTGTCCACTTGGTCGCACGATCCCCGATTAGCCGGTTGCTGTAGTTACCGATCTGGTACTTGGTGCTGAACGGAGAGTACGTCTCGAGCACGTGGACAGCCACTAGCGAGTCGCTTGTATTCACCTTCGTGTTGGACTTGACAAAGTGAGTTGTGCTTGAGGCCCCGTGGGCAGCAGCAGTAGGACGAGCAGCAGTGTAGCAGACGCCATAAGGACTGGGGTCGCTTGTCTTGAGCTCGTATGTGCGCAGTGCTTGGGAAATTGAGGAATGCGGCAAGCGCTCACAGTCGATCGCCACTGGCGAGAAAGTGCGCAGTTGAAGTGTTGATTTCTTATTTGCAAGCTGCACTTTCTACAGCAGCTGAGAATGCATGTTCGAGCGGACACAATTCTGCGTCATCCGATGTCCTCCTGAGCTAGACGCTGAATTCAGACGGACTAGGAGCAGGAAGCACATAGAGATTTGCGTAGAAAGCGTTTCATGCAGAAGCTTAGGTTTCATTCACACGTTCCAAGACTTGCATGAAATCAGGCAACACATTTACTCACTCCGGCCGTTGAATTACTTCTTGACCTTGCACTTAACTGGGTCCGCCGTGAGCTTCTTCGTTGTCGCTGGGGCCGCGGTCGTGACCGCTGGCTTTGGGGTCGTTGCGTACTCGTCTCCCTCGCCGCCAACTGCGTCCTTAGCTGGAGCCGCCGTGGTCGCCGCTGGTGCCGCCGTGGTGGCTGGGCTTGAGCCAGCTGGCGCAGTGGCCTTGCCGGCGAAGATGCCCTGTGGCGTCTTGAGGTACGTGGTGGAGACGCCTTTGGAGATGGTCGCGCCGTCGCCCGTGAGCGCGATGCAGTTCTTATACACCTGCCACGACCACTTCTTCTTGAGGTAGCGCAGGCCGAGCCAGTACCAGCGCATGGTGCACTCGCCCTTGCAGTTGCTGTAGTCCACCTTGGTCGTGTTGGAGACCTGCTCGTGGCAGTTGTCGCCGGCGATGACGCGCTCGTCATCGATCCAGACCTCGCACGGGCCCACGTGCGTGTAGCCGGTCGTGCGCATGGTGCTGTCCTTGGGGATGACCTGCGAGCCCTTGCTCGGGTCCGTGTAGCCGCAGAGGAAGTTGTCGGCGTTCGAGTTGGCCTTGTACAGCTTGCTGTCGTCCATGAGCGCGCGCAGCGTGCTGTAGCCCTTGTCCTTCATGAAGCCGTCGACGCTCTCGCTCGTCTTCACACCGTTCTTCTCGAGAAATGACAGCGGCGCCCAGTACGTGGCCTTCTTGGCCACCGTCCAGTTGGGCTTGGGCACTTCAACGGCCTGGTGCGCGTCGGCACCCGACAGGAAGAGCGCTGCGGAGGCGGCGAGGGCGAGCGAGCGGACGGCCATGCTGTCTGCTGGTGCGATGCGGAAATGAGCTGCTGGTGGAAGCAGGTGCAAGTATGGCTGTGTACAGTACTCTGACGAATCATGAGTGACTACCAGCTGTTTTTCTGGAAACCAGATGTTTGGGTGGTGTTGCTTTACCTGTTATGAGAGGGCTTTCTGACTCTTTTTCGGTTGTCAAAATGGAGTGTAGCCAGCTCAAAGTCAAAACGGTCACCACCAACCAAGTTGCGCGCATTGGGCTCGTGCCTATAGCATTGAGCTAGTCGTCGTGATATAGCTATAGACTCGAGCTCCCACGTCAATTATGATTGTCAGTTTAATAGACGCTGAATGGCGGGTGTTCGGCATGGGCTCTGCGGAAGGCACTGGTGGGGAAGAGGAAGCTCGCATACCAGCTGGTTTGCGAGCAGGTGCGATTGATGCATTCTCGGTGGATGAATAATCAAAACTGTATACAACACATAAATACGCGATATTGAGACAAATTCGTTTATGTATATCCCTTCTTATTTAGCATAAAACGTGAAATATCCTTCAGCATAAAACATGCACAAAACGATGAGCTTCATTTTCCAGTTTGCATTGTCGGAACTCACACCAAAGCCAGCACAGAGGCCATGACTCGCTCGTACCCGTCGCCGCTCGCGCTCGCCGCCACCACTGCCATGGCGCTCAGCGCGTCCGTCGTGATCGCCAACATGAAAGTGACGTACCCGGAGCCCTTCTTCCTGCTGGACGGCGACTACGAGTCGGCCGCGTCCGTCGCCCGCCTCGAAGACCAAAACATCACCACGAGCGCTGACGTCGCGGGCTTCCTCAAACAGAAGGGCTACGCCAGTCTGCGTGCCATGCTGGACGACGAGACGCTCTACGACGTCAACATCGACTCGATCTTTGAGTGCGGCTACACGGACCCGACGTACGAGTCGCAGCCTATCCCGACGAACGGTAAGCTGCGCTTCACAGGCTACATGAAGGACGGTCCGTGCGAGATCTGGATCGACGACCTCAAGCTGCTCTCCAGTGCGAACTGCAAGAAGGACTTCCCGGGCACGAGCACAAAACTCGACTACTCGAGCTGCAAGGGCGAGTGCACGCTGCGCTGGTACGCGCTGAGCGTGAGCAAGACGACGGGCGGCTCGTACTCGTGGGAGGTCTACAAGAACTGCGTCGCGCTGAGCGACGAGCCCACGGCGACGACGGAGGCGCCGGAAGACACGAGCGAGGCGCTCACTACCGTCGATGATGCTGCTGTGGACACGACCCACCGCCGCCCGAGCCCAGTGTCCCAGCTCTCGTCCAAGAGTGGGGTGGCGAGAGAGCCGATCGGGGTGGCGAGCGGAGCGCAGTGATCGCGTATATGTATTTGTTACTGCTAAGTGCCAAGAAATACGAAAACGGTGTTGGTTCTGTAGCCTACTTTATCAGTGTCTATGGTTGGAGCCTTGCTGGTCGTGATCGCATTAACGCTCAGTGCCCCGCACTCTTGGATAGACCTAGTCGGCGCTCGTGTTCAGCTTTCGGTTCATGATAACCCCGAGCGACGATAAATAGCTGGCTGGCTTGGACGAGTTGAGCCTCTGGTGCACGGGCGTGGATCTGAGCGCCACGGCGACGAACCTCGTGGGCGGGAGCTCAATCGCCCTGAGCTTGATGACGGCGCTACGGTCCTCGCGCCGTCATCAATGGATCAGCTAACGCCATCTGGCTGCCGCGAAACCAGGTGGCTTGAGGAGCTCACTCCCTGTGGAACCCGGCAAGCCATTCCGAAAAGGTGCCTGTGGCAGATCATAGGCACCCACACTTGGGCTAGAAAATGTGAAGTATGGTAGCACACGTGATCAGCCCTCGTCAGTTTCTGCGCAGGCGCCGGATCTTCTCCAGCTTGGCTGACTTGCCGCCTGTCAACGCGCGAATCGCAGCCAACACGCCCGCGAAGTTGCCGGTTTCCGCTTCGCCGCCGCTCGTGAATTCGTCCGTGAGCGCCTGGGTGCCCACCTCCCGCCCGACCACTTCCAGCGCTGTGCGCAGAAAGCCCAGTGCGCCGCTCACCGTGTCGCTGCAGCACATGAGGCCGAAGACGCCAGCCGTGAGACTGTCGGCAAGCAGAAAGACCGAGCCCACGCAGCGCTCGACGTCGAAGCAGACGCCGTGCAGCCGACAGGTGTGGAAGAAGGCGCTGTACTGCATGGTCGACACGTTCGGGTGGAAGATGTACTCGCTCACAATGTACGTGTGCTGAGCGCCAGCCTTCTCGAGGGACACGAGTCCCGAGTGCGTCGCCTCGTGCAGCATGATATCTGCTGCCGACGCCCCACTGGCGAAGGCTGCACTGCTGGATTGGAGTTGGACTGACGAAGCAGACGTCACCGTGGCTGCTGGGAGGTAATACAGACCTGAGGTTGTGTTCAAAGCGCCGCGGTTGAGCAAATGGAACGTCGCGAAGGTCGCGGCCGAGTCTGTCAAGTACGGACGCAGTGCCATGGCCCAGAGCCGCGCCGTGTGCGACTTGTCTTCCTGGAACACCAGAAAGTCGATGCTCGCGTAGCCAAACACGTTGTCTTCAGCCAGGAGCTTTCCGATTGCGGTCGACGCACCCTGCACGAACATGTGAGCACTAGAAGATTAGTTTCTGCTCACACACACACAAGCAACTCAAGACCTAGAGAAAGAGAGAGAGAGATCCTTACCCGAATGGCTTCGTACGGCGCTGCAGTCTGGGGAAACGCATACCCGACCGACTTGTGTCTGTACGCCCCACCAGCTTTCCCTCCGCACCCTCCGCTGCTGCTCAAGAGGATGTCTTGCGTCGACGAGACGTGCACCTCGCCACTGGGCTCGACAAACAGATTTGCACGCACGTGGCCGACGATTGCACTTGGAGCGGCCTCCACGACGACACCAAACTGCACGATCGCGTCTGCATAGTCCTGCCAACTTGGATACAGCTCTGGATGCAGCGGTGTGACGAGATTACCCAGCGTCCGCTCTAGCTCGGCGATGATCACGCGCGCGGCGTTGTCTCGTGTCCCAGGCTGCCTCCAGTACTCGGGGCTTCTCTTCTCACGTCGAATCTCACGCAGTGCCACCATGTTTGAGACATCAAGCAGCGCTGTGCCTGTGCTGAACGGGTCATAGTCGATCTTGAGCACCCACACGCTCTGCTCAATGTGCGAGACGATGAGCTTGGCGAGCGAGAACACGAGCTCGTCCTCGTCATAAATGTCGTACGTGCCCGTGGGCACATTTACGTCGGCGCGCATAAAGAAGCGCTTACCACCAGACTTGGTCATGAGCGGCAGGGTGCTGAGCGGATCCATGCCGAGGATCGGCACATTGAGCGCCATGGCGAGCCGCTTATCCTCGGGACCGGGCATGCCTGTGACCAGGTACGCCTCCTTGTTCTTGATGTACCGCTGGATACGGCGAAGGCAGTGTGGGGAATACAGCAAGAGCGTCGTGAGTGAGAAGTGTGTTGGGAACCGCTGTGCGTGCTCGGGAAAGACGAGCTTCACGCGAGCGACGGGGTCGTTGATGCCGCCAAGCTGTAGAAGCTTCATTGAGTACTGTACCACGTCCGTCGTGAGCTCAAAGGGCGAGACGTAGACAATGTCTACGTTCGAGTCAACGAGGCCGCAGAGTCGCGAGAGCTGGAGATTCTGCTTGACCGAGAAATTATCGGTTCTGAGACGCGAGCGTTCGTCGACTGAGAAGGACGGCACGTGAATGACAACGCGGCGGTTGCCCTTGATGCGTATCCAGTCGCGCTTAAGCCGTTGCATCTTGGCTTCCCACTGCATGTGCTGCTGTTCTCGCTGGCTCTTGATCCTGCGCTTGAGGTCATCGTGGCTCGCGTACACGCGCCAAACGCGTTGAATGGCCACGATGCTCGCGAGGTGGTGGCGGAAGCGGCTGTACTTCTTCTGGTTCCACCACATGCGGAAGAAGTTTTGGATCGTCACGGCTGCGCGGCGCTTGCGGTCCTTGCCTTTGTAGCGCTGGCCCGGTCGTCGGATGAGCGACCCGACCTGATCCTCGTTGACGATGCACGAGAGCAGGTCCCGCTTACTGTAGGACGCCATCTCCATCGCCGCGACCGTCATGAGTCGCTGGCCGTCGACGTACGCGAGAGGCACGAAGTAGCGCGTGAGCAGCGCCTCAAGTGCCTTGATCACTTCATCGACGCTGCCCCAAACCTCCTGCGCCACGCGCTTGAAGGACACAAACTCGGGCGTCTCACGCATCGCGCGGCCTTTATGGATGATGAACTGGTGGAGACTGTATGTGTCCAGCAGTTCGTTGTACCCGCGGATCTTCTCGACATTCTTGCGCAACTCGTCCATGGCGTTCGCGTCGTCGTCCTTCTCGTCGTACGTGAGGTCTTCGTCTACATTCGTCTCGGGGCTCTCGGTCTCCTGGTTTGCTGACGCGTGGTGGCGGATTCCAGAATGCTGCTGCTGCGCTGATCTGACCGTGGCGTGCAAGTTGCCTCGACGAGCGTCGCCCTGGAAACTTACAGTGAGTACATTTGGGCCACGAGCACGCGCTTCGGCGCTGTCGTGATCCAGTTGTGATCCGTTTGCAACAGTCAGGGCGGCTTTGTGTTGCGAGGGGGAGTCCGAGCCATCGCCCTCTCGGCACTCGGCAGTGGCGGCGAGGTCGAATTTCAAGGTCGCGATGTTGAAGCCCGACGGATTGGTGTACGGCACGGTCCGGATCGGCTGCTCCTGGCGATCGTAGATGCGTGTCTTGTGGTTCTGGATTATGCCTCCGTGGCTATTGACGAACGCGGGCGTGAGGTCGGCCCCCACGGGCAAGAAGCCTCGGTTCACAAGGCTGAGCATGCCGTTCTTCGCGTCCTGCTCCGAGAGCTCGGGCGTCGGCGCGCTTGGGTCGCATTTGTTGACGCTCGGCAGCAGCCGCACGTGCTGCGCCATCTTGTTTTTCACGAGCCGACCTCGCGTGATGCGTTGCACGGGCGACGGCATCGCCACCGGACTGAACTCGACCGCGGGATTGTGGAAGCGCTGCGGGCAATAACACGGGCATTCAGCAAATAATTATACCTGGACGAGAGACAAGACACAGGCGACAACGTACTGCTCGGAAGTAGTCGATATCCATGTCGCCGCTTTCGAGTCTGGAATTGCGGCGCGCAGCCAGAAGCGACGCGACGTTCGCACGCGACCGAGCCTTCGATGGACTACTGTTTCCAGTAGGAATGTTGACGGTGGGGAGAGAAGAAGCCTGGCTACTCGTGTTGACGAGGCCGTTGAGCACCAGCTCAGCCTTGGCTCGCAGCTCAAGCTCGGCGCGCTGCAGGATCTCCTGGAAAGCGCTCACGTCGGCTGGCGACGTGCTGCCGAAGCGCATGGACGCTGGCGTCGCACTCGCCAGAGTCATCTGCTCACGCATGAGTCGGAGCTGCTCCTGGGTCTGCAGGAGGATGCGACCCACATCCTCCACATGGTGCTGCTGCTGGAACTGGTCCATCTCTGTGTCTCTCTTTCCAGCTCTCGTTTGCAGTCAACTTCCTTGAGCGATTCAAACGCCCAACAAACGCACTTCAGGGCTGATGGGAGCGCGATGACCTCGTGAAGGGCGTCAGGATGTGTCTATTCCTATCCTGCCTCGCGAGCCGAGACCATGACCAGGGCTATGAATACCTTAACGCCACGAGTCAGCGTGTGATTCAATAAGAGAGGCCTCGATCCGACAGCTTGAGCAGCATGGGCAGTCCTAAAAAGCCAACGAGAGACACTGAGATCACACGATGAACATCCTGCGCGTGCCGGACATGAAGCTCGCGACGTCGCATGGCAACGGCGGGGATAAGTTCAAAGCCACGTCCTGCGAAGGGTACGTGACCAAGCGCGGTCATTTTCGCAAGTCCTGGCGCGTGCGCTACCTGGTCTTCAACGGCGCAGACCTGCAGGCGGCATACTTTGAGAGCCGCGATGCGAGCCACAGTGGCGGCGGCGGCGCCTCGCCAGCGACTCCGAAGGGCAGCTTTTTCGTCTCGAGCGTCGAGAAGCACGAGTACTGGGTCGGCGTCATGGGCGGCCGCGAGAAGCCCTTTGGGTTCAAGCTCGTGGGCCACGCGCCCAAGAAAGGCTACATCGAGCTCGACATCTTTGTCGAGACGCTCGGCGACCTCAACAAGTGGGTCGAGGTCGTGCAGAACGCGCTGGACGCTGCCAAGAAGCACACACGGACGCCTGGGGCCGCAGACAGCTCGACGACTAAGAACATGTTTGGCTTCAGCGCGACGGTGTCACCTCAGCTGCAGGTCAAGAAGCTCGCTGCCACCAAGGAGGAGCTGCTCAGGGACGCGCTGCGCGAGATCGAAGGCGCCAAGCTCATCGGGCGTGAGGCAGTCAGCGACATAAAAGGCCAGGGAGGTTTGTGGTCTTGAGCAGCAGTGATTTGTGGTGGTTATCCTGGTTCACGACTGATCACCTCTTGTTGGTGATGCCCAGGAAAGCTGAACATGATCGAGGACGACCTGGGCAAAGTTGAGAGCGATCTGGACCACGGGGACAAGCTGCTGAACCACATGAAGCGGCCAATGCTTCACCTCTTCTCCAACGACAACCGATCAAAGCCCAATGCGCACCACTCTGGCAGTCACTCGGACCACAAAGATGACCACTCTGGGGCGCATCCGTCCAGTGGTGGGTCATCAGCGGAGACGGCCACAAGCGCTCAGCATCACCAGCAGCAAGACACCAGCGCGATGAGCGACCTGGAGCGACTGGTGCTGGCGCTAGGCGAGCTGGAAGAGCAGGCGACCGCCATGAACGCTGAGGCCGTAAAGAGCACGGAGCAGATCGGGCGCATTGAGCAGCGCCTCACCGCCGTCAACGACCGCGTGCAGGCACAGACCAAGAAGGCGACCGCGACGATGAAAGCCGGCAATTTGTTCTAAGGCTGCATCCTCGTTTTTATTCTGCGATTACATGGGTGTATTTATTTTTTTCTTTCAAAGAGTCTCATAGCAAGCATGATGAGCTGTACCTCTACTTGCGGTCCATAAAGTGCTGGCGACGCAGCAGCTTCTGGTGGCGCAGCATCTGCCCGTTGTAGTCAGGCAGCTGGTACTTGGCGCCGTCCTCCATCACAGCCGTGGCCTCAACGCGCTGGCCGTTCTTGTAAATATAGTTCTTCACGCCGGCGTCTGCAAACAAACCACACACACATAACCAATGACAAATGAGCTACTGAGTGAGCCCATTCCCAATGGAAATGTAACAACAGCAGCAATGACTCGTACCGGACGACTTGCGCGGCGTCACGATCTTCAAGTAGCTGATCGACGACTGCGCGCGCGCCAGCAACGCGTTGAGTCTACAGAGAAGACGTGTCATTAGCTCCACACATAAGAGAGCAGGTTGCTACACGAATGACGCACTCTTTCGGATCGCTGAGCTCCTTGCGCGAGCGGAACTCGGAGCGGATCTGCTGGCGCGTTGCCTCGCGCTTGCCCTCCGGTAGCGTCTTGGCCAACTGCAGCAGCTTCTTGTACACGGGCCGCAGGTCACCGAGCGCGCCTGCCGTCGCCATCGCCATTTTCTTCGCTTTGTTTTTGAATCGAGGAGCTCAAATTATGTGCGTTTCATGTGGACCACGTCAAATAACTCGTACGAAGCTGAACCGCGGTCCACGTCGGACATCAGTGTTTTTGTATAGTTTGCTCGTCTGAACCGGTCCGATCTCACGAGAAAAGGCGCTTCAGGGTATGAGCGACCATCAGAGAGCGAAGATGGCGGAGTTGCAGGCGAGCGGCACGAAGCGCGAAGCGACTATGGCGACCGTCAAGTGCGTCTTCCTGCTTTTTCTCTCTCTGTATGCATATGGACTGCACCTGCTGGATGATGTAGCCTAACACCCTTGTCGTGTCTTCCTTCCTCTCTCGACGTGGATCGCGTTTGCAGCATCAAGGAGACGCTCGTGCGAGGCGGCGGGCCGCCCACGTACCACATCGCTGGCTGGCGCGGATGTATGTACGCTCTTCATATGCATAGTGATCTTAGTGATATGGTTCTGGTGCTAATGTGTGGTATGCGTGACGACAGGTGGCTTCTACAAGAAGGCGAGCGACGTCGTGCAGGCGATGCGCGTTCTGTACCCGGACGCCGTGGACTGCGAGATCCACGAGTTCCCGGACCGCGAGGCGTTCCGTGCGTGGCTGAGCGCGAGCACCGCCGACTTTGGCGCCAACTTTGGCGCCGATTCAAAGGCCGTGACGCACACATCGTCGCCATTCGTTTGGTCCAACACGAAGGGCTTTGTCGGCGGCTGCGACGATACGCTCGCGCTCTTCCGGTCGGGCATCTCGGCGCAGTTTGGCAAGGATGAGTCGCCGATGCCCACCATGGTTGCAGCATCAGTGGTGGACGACAATGTGACCTACGACTACGATCTAATCGTCATCGGCGGCGGCTCGGGCGGCCTCGCGTGCTCGAAGGAAGCGGCCAAGTACGGCAAGAAGGTGTGCGTCCTGGACTACGTCAAGCCGTCGCCCGGGGGAACGACCTGGGGACTCGGTGGCACGTGCGTGAACGTCGGCTGCATCCCCAAGAAGCTCATGCACCAGAGCTCACTCATCGGCGAGACGATCCACAAGGACGCCGCGGCCTTTGGCTGGAGCGTGGGCGAGCAGAAGTTCGACTGGGCGCAGATGCTCAAGTCGGTCAACAGCTACATCAAGTCAATCAACTTCAAGTACAAGGTCGAGCTGCGCGACAAGAAGGTCAAGTACGAGAACCTGCTGGGCAGCTTCGTGGACGCGCACACGCTCGAGCTGTGGCACCCGAAGAAGGGCACGAAGACCGTCACGACGCGCGACGTGGTGATCGCGGTCGGTGGGCGCCCTAAGCCGCTCTCGTGCGAAGGTGGAGAGCTCGCGATCTCGAGTGACGACATCTTCTGGCGCAAGGAAGCCCCGGGCAAGACGCTCGTCATTGGTGCGTCGTACGTGGCGCTCGAGTGCGCGGGCTTCATGAAAGGCATGGGCTATGACGTAAAGATCATGGTTCGTTCAATCCTGCTGCGCGGGTTCGACCAGGACATGGCCAACAAGATCGGCGAGTTCATGGAGGTAGAGTCCAAGATCGAGTTCATCCGCGGCGCCGTCCCTCAGTCCATCACGAAGCTCGAGAGCGGCCAGCTGCTTGTCAAGTGGGTCTCGTCCGACGGTGATGTCTGCGAAGAAGCCTTCGACACGGTGCTCAACGCCACGGGGCGCGACCCAGACGTGGCCAAGCTGAACCTCGACAGTGTCGGCGTGCAGCTCAACCCGAAGACGGGCCGTATCGCTGTCACGAATGAGCAAACGTCAGTTCCCAACATTTTCGCTATCGGCGACGTCATCGACGCGCCCGAACTCACTCCCGTGGCGATCCAGGCGGGCCGCATGCTCGCGCGTCGCCTGTACAACAACGAGACTGCGCTCATGGACTACGACAAGGTGTGCACGGCCGTGTTCACGCCGATCGAGTACGGCTGCTGCGGATTGTCAGAGGAGGCAAGTATCGAGAAGTTTGGTGAGGATAAGCTTGAGATTTACCACCAAAACTTCACGCCGCTCGAGTGGTCGCTCTCGAGCGACCGACAGGCCGCGGGCTCGTGCTACGTCAAGGTGATCTGCGACACGACGCGCAACAAGCACGTCGTGGGCTTCCACTACCTCGGCCCGAACGCCGGTGAGGTGACGCAGGCCATCGGGCTCGCCATGAAGCTCGGCTTCACGTACGACGACATGGTGAACGTTGTGGGCATCCACCCGACGACGGCCGAGATCTTCACGACGCTCGAGGTGACCAAGAGCAGTGGCGAGAGTGCTGCGGCCGGCGGCTGCTGAGGTTAAGTTCCCTTTCAGCGGCCGTCAGAGTGAGTGGTGAGTTGAGAGTCAGCGAGCGAATTGGTAGGATTCGAGGTCTTAGACCTCGTTTCCCTACTCGCATTCGCTTATATCACTCGCTCACGAACGACGGCTGCGGAAAGGGAGGAAGCTACGAGGCGTTCTGGCATTGCACCTAATGCTCGCGACCGGTTGCTTGTCTGTTGTTCTGGGTCTCTCTTCGGAGAGGTACTGGGGACGAACGGATGACGACTGAAACGCTCGATGCAACAGGTGGATGCTGGTCTGGTGCGGATGGATGATGTTCTTTCGACAAATCCCTACGGGAGGCGAAATCGAACTGAGGAATCTGTGCTTTGGTAGACGAACGACCCACGCGGCTTCACAACAGCAGTAGCAAGGCAGTGCGGTGCACTTCTTCACAGCTAAAGTAGATCGAGAGGCTCATGAGAGAGAGATAAAGAGACTTGCTGAAACAATGAAGAAACATGACCTTGCGCACACTTGGCTTTGTGGTCATCGACAGAGAAAGCTCAGAAGTTTGGGCTGGCAGGCGGCTGTATGTCCTGTTATTTAGATATTATTCTACGCAAACAAATGGAGATTGACAGGTGTAGCTTGAAGACATAGGCACTTACTTCTTCTTGAGAATGCCTACGGGCTTGAAGTTGACCTTGGGCACTGGCGGTGGCACAACGTAGCTCAGGTGGCTGCTCGCAGTGCTCACGTTAGACGTCGCGTTGCTGCTGCTGCCATCCGAGGACCCCACCGAGTGCGTCTCGCTGCTGTCCTGGTGGTGTAGCTGCCGGAGCACACTCATGCCGCCTGAGACGTCCACGTAGAACTGCTCGCCGGCGCGCTGTGGGTCCACAAGCCACTCGAAGAGCGCTGAGTTCTCGATGCGGTACGTGCCGTGGCGCACGTCAATGATGTCAACGAACGACCGACGGATCGTGCGAATGTCTTCCTTCGACAACGCAAACTGCTCCTGCGCCTGAGCCTCGGTGATAAGCGCGTACGGCCCCGAGGCCGCTGTCACGATGAGCTCTAACAGGGGCTGCACCTTCTTCCAGATGCGGTTGCGTCCCTTGCCGAACTTGTCTTCAAATATCTCCTCGTAGATCTCGTAGATCGACTCTGGCAGATCATGCAACACGTCCAGCGGGATGTACCCGTTGTCTTCTTCCATACCCGGGTGCGAAAGGGCCTGCTTGGTGAAATCCAAGAATGTAAAGTTGCCACCGCTCTTGCGCTTGAGGATCTCGCGCGCCTGCGGCACGTCCTTGTCGCTGAAGCTGCCAATGATGTCGTTGATCATAATGACCGTGTCGTTCATGTAGTTGGTGTTCTTGGCGCTAAAGTCGAGCAGCGACGAGATCGCCAGCTTGGCGGGAAGCTCTGGGGACGGCTTGCTCGTGATGAACACACCAATCCACGTCGGCAATTCTGGGATAATCACGGCGAGAAAGTCCAACAGATCGTTGCGGCCTCGGGATTTACACTGGTCGAGGCCGTCGATCATGAAGACTTTGGCAGTCATCGGCTCCTCGAGCGCACACAGCGGATCCACGAGCAGTTTTCGCGCGAGCACGACCGGGTCAGACTCTTCGAGCACGTACTTCAGGTTTAAGCGCGCGAGCTGGTTCTTGAAGAGCGGCAGGTTGGAGATCACCTGGTTCACAAGCGAAAGCAGGACGTTGCGTGGACTGCTCTTGGACTTGCGGTCGAACGTACAAAGGTGGATTGCGACGATATTGTCGTGGAACTTATCCGAGAGCGCGCCAGCGAGTGTGCTCTTCCCAGAGCCGCCTTCACCAACAAGCGCGAGCAGGTTGTCGACACCAACATTGAAGCGCGAATCAATCCACTCCTGGAAGCGCTCGACCGCCCACTCACGGGAAGACGAGTCGTAGGTGCGTGAGAGCGTCACGAGTTCATCGGAGCACTCGATCAGCGGGAACATCTCGTCAATCTGGTGCTGCAAGAGGGGCGTCGAAAGCGCCTCGTCTGCGACAGGCGCGAGTTGCGTGAGCCGCGAGCTAGCGCGCACCAGCATTGGCGACGATGACTCGTCTCTCGTCGCACGTCGGTCTTTCGTCGCCTTAGAAGTGAACAGCGCGGTGGTGCGCGAGATCGTATCGATCTCATCGGTCGAGAGCTCCGGTTGCGCTTCAACGGCAGGTCCCGCCGACACGCCCTTGGTCTCAAGCGCCGTCACGAGCTGGAGGATTGTGCCCTTGAGCATTGTGATCTCTTTGAGCACGTCGTAGCGCGTGACGTGCATCTCATTCATCATCTCCCGCCGGATCGCCTGCACTTCCAGCTTCATCTCGGAAAGTTCGGTGCGCAACGAGTCGAGCTGACTGCCGCCTCCGCTATTGCCGTTGCTATAGTTGCCGTTCGTCGGCATCTGACTCGTCGTCGTCGTGCGCGAGGCGGCAGGGAGCACCTCGTCTTCCTGCAGCGGGATGAGGTTGGCCGTGCCGCGCAGCTGTTCTGTGGTGCGATACACGTCCGTGACGCGCAGCGAGCCGCCCGTGGTGCGGCTGTACGTGTCAGTGGAGCGCGTCGAAGCCGTGGTCGAGCGTCCGTACGTATCAGTGGAGCGCACACTGCTGCTAGTGGAGCGTGCATCGCCACCGTTGTAAAACATGTCCTCGACGTCATCCGACATGTAGGACGACGTGGACGAGGCCGAGCTCGTGTTCATGGTCGTGTTGCGCTGGAAGCGGTGCGCCTCCTCCTGCACGTGCTTGCTCATGCGCAGCGAGTCCTCATCCGCCGCGGTGACGCGCACGGAGTCCGACTGCGCGCGCTCGAGGCGCCGCTGCTTGGACTTGGACGAGCTCAGCTTGCTCTTGAGCTTGTGCATCTTCGTTGCGTGGCGGAAATGCTTTTGCGGAAATGGGCGAAAAGGAAACCCGAAAAGAAACGGCCGTTGTTGTTTGTGAATGAAGGAGCTGGCTCAAAGTAGCAAAACTATAGAGGTTTTTGTGTCACCACGAAATAAATAGGAAGCGTATGACGTACCTTATTGGACAAAGGTAGTTTTAGATAAATAGAGAGGGAAGTAAACATCCGACTGGTTGGAAAGGCGAGTTTGGTGTAATTTTCGCCTTTCAAGGACGCTTTTCAGGCATTTTGAGAGGCGATGAACCGACTCCATGCGGTGCACTGATCTCTTGACTGACTTTAACCTGCCACAGCCAAGCCACTGACGCTCGTAGCCACCGGTGATGCCACTCGATACGACGGGCTGCAGTACCGTCCGTCAACAGAACGAGCGAGTCGTATTGTGCTGCACATCCTTCAAAGCGCCACAAGAGAGAGATGTCGGGCCAGTGCGTGAGTCGCGTCTCCTCCAGCCAGACCGGAATGGACTTCCGCGAACGCGCCTTTACAATTAATTGCGCATTTGTGCCATTGACAGGAGTGGGTGTGGTAGTAATGCCGTTCTACGACAAAAGCGAACAAACAAGAAAGCTTTCTCTATTAACAACGAAAGCAAATGCGCATCCGGCTTGGCGCCTCATGTGAGCGTTGAAGGCGTTCGGATCCTGTGGGTCGTAATGACTCGTCACCATGCTCGTCAGTCGATAGTCACTGTGTCGTTACGCGTCGCACGCCGCCACTGCGCTGCTTCCAAGTGTCTCTCAAGTCCGGTGCGGCAAAGCTGACGCTGCGGCGTGTTACATGCCCGGAGGCGGGCGGTGCATCACTGGCTTTGCGGGAGCAGCAGCAGCAGCGGAGCGGTGCATGGATACCTGAGAACGGCCACCAAGACACTCATGAGCATTGAACTCAGCCAAAACACATAGGTTACAAGCAAAGCGCACCTCTGATTGGAGGGTGAGGCACATGTTACGGAACATCGCAACTTCATTCTGAAGGCCATTGATCATCTCTACGAAGAAGAAAGCGTGCACACGCGTTAGCAGCTCCTCATTAACTACAATACGCATCCACTTGTGAGGCATACCTTGCATGTTACGGTTCGCCACCTGCGCACATTTGACAAAGTGAAAGACCAAGCACCAAGCAGTTAGCGCCTTAATCATGCATTGCAGCCAGATATACTAACACGCACCGTGAGCTGCGCGTTGAGGTTGCCAAAGTTGATAAGCTGGTCCATCATCTCGGACACGGCGATCGTGCGCGTCATCTGGAACAATCCACAAGCACATGCGAACGAACAAGCAAATGGACATGTAAGCAAAGACGTAGCGCGTTAGATAGATAGATCACGCATTCGTCACATAGATACACACGCACCTGTCCGTCTGCGCGGATGATCTTGACGTGGGTCGGCGAGTATATCGCTCCCAAGTCAGCTGCGCCGTCCTGTTGCTGCTGTTGTGGTGCTACGTCGCCACTCGACGCGGCTCGCGCAGGTGGCGGTGGTGGTGCGCTCTTCTGCTGTGTATCAACATGGACAAAATCATTGGGTGAGTAACTCTGTGGGGTCCTCAATGCAAGATGATGGATATTCGTACCGTCGGAGACTTGGTTGCCTGCTGTGGTGCAGGCGCCGCCGCCTTGACCGTCGTCTGCAAGAGCCGAACAATAATAATTAGCGTTATATACGAGCCATACGTCGCATGTGAATCGCATGCGCACCTTTGTAGCGGACGGCGCTGGCTTGCTCGCCTCGACGGGCTTTGGTTTGGCGACTGGCGCTGCGGGCTTGGCCTGCGGCTGCTTCACTGCTGCTACCGGCGGCTGCTTCACTGCTACTGGTGGCTGCTGCTGTTGTTGTTCTACTACTATTGGTGCGGGCGGCGCGGCCTCCTCCGCGGGCTCGGGCGGTGGCGTTGTCGATTTGCCCGCCTTGCCCTTGCTCTTCTTAGGCTTGGACACCGCGCACATGGCTAGATCCTTGAGCAAGGCGCTGTCACTGTATACATGCATACACACACATATCCACACAGACGTGTCAGCCCCGTTGCACTACAGCAGCCCTGCCATTCATCCATTTACAAGCAGCGTTGCAATGCCGAGCGCCCGCACCTGTTCTTCTTCTTGGTGCGGCTCTTCTTCTTGGCCTTCTGCGCGCTCTTCTGCTCCTCGCGGCGCTCATCCTCCGTGTTGTCCGAGTCGCTCGCCGCGAGCTGATAGGCCAGGAACGCGCTGTTCTTCTTGCGCAGAGCCATGCTGGTCGTCTGTGAGTGTGTCTTGTGAGCTGCGGATTGATTTGCTTTTGAGTGGTTCGCTTTTTGCGCCGCTTTCCAGGCTTTCACCACCTCTCTTATTGCAACTCTATTATCGCATACAAGATGCGATGACAGGGGGATTTCGTATATGCAATTCGAAAGGGGAAACAACAGATTTTTAGGCGAATTTAGTGGTCAGCAGCGCAAGATCTTCACATTCGAGGCCCCTCATTGGCCAGAAACCGAAAGGTTGCGCAAGATAGACATCAGCGTTGGCAATCCGCTCATTTCAAAATCTAAAAGAGCACCAGACAAGCATGGTGCGCGTGGAGAAGACCAACGGCTCCAGTTCCAGCTCCAGTGCCTCAAGAGCTCCAGCAGAGACACCTGTGTGGTAAAATCACAGCAAAAAAAAGATACTCTCCCAAGTTGCAAGGGTAGATATTTGGTGCTCCGATGTATATTAGGTCGCTTTTTGGCTTCCTGCTTTACTGGCGTGTTGGTCAATCGGACGTTGAGGACGACGATGTGAAGGGGATCCGGTTTATTTTTTTGCGCGATCCTGCGAGAGATTGCGCGGTCGATCTTCGTTTCTTCTTGGGTTTGTGAGGTCTACGGAAGATTGGGGTTGTTTCACAGCGCAGCGGAGGAAGATCATCTCCAGCTAGCGTGCTTTAGTCGAGGATCGGCGATCGACACAACGGGGTGTCGCAGGCAAGTCCCCAAATCGACTTGCTTGATGCTGCGATAATGTGCATGAAGGAGGTCCGAGGATCCGGTACGTAGCACGTGTGAGAGAGGGAGACCTGAGTGAAGATTTGGGCTTTCGGCACGAAATAGGAAGCACAAACCACTAGGAATCCGCTGCGATCCTCCTCTGGTGAAGCGGTCTCGACCCCAAGCCGATCAAGTACGCGCTTCAGTTCTTTGGCGAACCTGAGATGCTGGACACGGTAGTACCAGGTGCTGGAGTTGATGAGAATGGGCCTCGCTGCTGTGCTCCGTGCAAAATCGCGCCGAAATGGACTG
The DNA here is from genome assembly GCA_023334015.1 of Globisporangium paddicum. Lineage (NCBI taxonomy): Eukaryota > Oomycota > Peronosporomycetes > Pythiales > Pythiaceae > Globisporangium > Globisporangium paddicum. Next base: position 21,759 of record JAASFV010000449.1, read on the forward strand.
GGACGTGTGCAGGACAAGGGAAATTCCGAACTGTATTGACTCTATACTCTATCGATATTTTATCCTCTCGGTCTACTTACTACTCTGCTTATTCGTCAAGGTGATTGCGATGAAGCGGATGCACTTTTGTGCACTTCCGATAGCGCATATCGTGAATACTTTTGTAACAATAGATTTGGGGACCTCCAGGGTTCAAGCCAAGGGGTGGGGCTCTATCAGGAAGTCCGAGATTTGGTCAATACCTCACACTGTGTACTCTTTAGTTATTTTGATCTAAGCAATACTCTGGTGTAACCCTGAGTGCCGCTTGAATTTCCAGACTAATTAGGAAATACACTGATGCGCAAATGTACAGTCACTCACTTGATAATACAGGGCTCCCTTGGCTAACGAAGCTTGACAGCGCCATTCACTCTCGGAGGTTTTAAAATCAAACAAATATAAACTTTTGCAGGTCACACGCAGACCATAAACCAATATCCATCGTATAC
>JAASFV010000450.1:0-22232 GCA_023334015.1 Globisporangium paddicum
CGGTCACGATGGTGGTGGACTCCACGGTCTCAACGACCGTCTCCGTCACCTCCACCACCTCTTCCTCGGTAGTAGACGTCTCCACAGTGGTCTCCGTGGTGGTGTTCGACACCACGCCGCTGTCGAACTCGTACTCCGTCGTCGACGACGACACGTTGCCAGTCAGGGAGGTGGATCCGGATCCGTACGAAGCAGGAATGCTACCCGTACCAAGAGCCGTAGTAGCATTGGAGTGAGTGGTCGAAGTTGAAGTCGTCGAGGTGGAGTGATGACCGCCGTTTTGGGCGTACGCAGTCGAGCCAGATTGAACCTTCCCACTCGTGGCAGCACCGTGGCTTTCACGAGTACCATAGTGGGCTGACTTGGCGTTGCGGCTCGAGGACGTGCTCAATTGGCGCGACCATTCCTGGTCGGAATCGTTGGAGTCATTCGACTTCGTGTGGCTACTTCGCTTGGAATGCGACTTGCGCTGGACCCACTGGCCATGCTCGCGCGTTTCGTTGCCCGACGAGTCATCAGCTTCAGAGGACGACCACGACGACGAAGAGTCCGACAACGATTGGTGGTCCGCCTTCTCCACTCGATTCTGGCGCTTCGTTCGAGAGGTGCGAGCGGTCGCCGCACCCGACTTCGACTTGCCGTGACGAATCCACATCTCTTCTTCGTCATCCACTTCGAATTCGGCTTCCCCGTGCTGCGATCGCTTGGATCGACGGCTCGAAACCGTTCGAACCGATCGCTTGGACACCGAGCGGCGGCTTCTCGTCCAGAACGAGCCGCCGTCCACGATCTGAAGACGAGTTGAATACTCATCTTCTTCACCATCCACGAAGGCAGGGAGTGAAGGCGCGCCAGACATGAGCACCACGTCGTCCGCAAGGCGGAAGAGCACAGCAAACTTGCGCGAGCGGCGGGTCTCGTAGCGCTTCACGTGCTCCACGATGGAGCCGTACGAGTAGTCGAGCTTGCCAGATTTAAAGCCCAGTAGCAAGTTCGCCACGTCACGACGCGGTGGACACTCGAAGCCGATGCGCTGCACAAAAGCGACCACTTGGTCCCACGCGCCGCTGAAGATCAACTCGCCATCATGGAGGATCACGGCCGTCTCCCTGCGACCACCACTGAGCGCCTTCGTCTCGTCCTCAGTCGACTCCTGGATAAGCGAGATGACGATCACCTTCTGCAACCACTTGGAGATGCGACGGTGGATCGAGATGTAGTCCGAGATCTCGGCTGACTGGACCGTGATCTCGTCTAGGATCACCGTATCCTTCCCGGTCGCGCGCAGGAGGCGCTGGCGTGGCGGAACAACGGGGGTGAAGAGCGTCAAGGCGCGAGCCATTTCCCACGCGCCCATGTGCGCCTTGGTGAGCTTGCTCTCGCTGCCGGCGACAACGCGCCAGTCGGCGCTGCGCTCGAGCAAGTAGTAGCGGCAGAACGAGCGCGCAAACACGAACAGGTTTGTGATTGTCATGGTCTTGAAGCGCTGGCCGCGCGCGCTCAGGTACAGGATGAAGTGGTAGAGCCACTTCTTGAAGTTCTTGCGCGTCGTTCCGTACACCGTGAGCGCGTTCCAGTGCGTCGTGGTCGCTGTCTTCTTGGTCGTCGTCTCAGCGGTGGTGGTTGCCGTCGTCACGATCGTTTCAATGAGCTCGCCGGACTCAGTTACGACTTGGAAGGTCTCGGTACGCACCGTGAGCTCCTCGTCACCCTTCACAATTACATTCATCACGCCACTCTCACGCGCCGCAGCCGCAGCGGATTCAAAATACACATTCGGTTCACTCTCGGGCTCACCGCTGGCAGCACTCACACGCACACTCGTCTTTTCGTTTTCTTCTCCTTGGGTTTCTTCTTGATCTTCAATACTCACACTCGTCACAGTCTTGGTCGTCGTCGTCGTCTCGGTCGTCGTCGTCACTTCACTCGCTTCACTCACACTCTCAAAATCCGTGACGGTCGTCATCACAGTAGTCAACATCTCCTCTTCATTACTTTCGTCCTCTTCATTCGCGTTGCTGGTCGTGGTTACCTTGATCACCTTGGTCGTCACGCCACCAGCGGGAGCGGCGGCGGCCTCGGCAGCCGCAACGCCGCGCGCCGCCGAGCTGGCCGAAACGCTCACGTAGCGCTCCTCATTCTCGGCCACGACGACCTCTTCGTCGGTCGAGATCTCCTCGGTCACCTCCTCCTCCTCTTCCACAGTGTCAATCTCCGTCTCGGTCGTGGTCGACGTCGTGATCGTGCCGTCCGCGTTCACGGTCGTCGTCGTCGTCGTCTTGGTCGTCGTGGTCGTGCCGCGCTCATCCGTGCTGGTCTCCACGTGTTCCTCGACCGTCGTCTTGGGCTCGGTCTCCTTGGGCGTCTCACTCGACGCGTTAGTACCCATACTGCTTGTCTTGTTGGTGTTGTTCTCTGCTCACAAGCACTGGCTTGCTCGTCGTCGTCTCAGTCGTTGGTGGTGGGCGGTGGTGCCGCTCGCAGCCGCCGACAAATGCTCTCGCGCGTGCACTTGAAGGAATGAGCCACAGGAGACGCGCTGCTGTGTGCGTGTGCGTACGTTCAGAAGAGGGCCGGCCCGGCTGGACCCTTCGCCTTGCTTGCTGCTTGCTTACATCTCATTTGCCACACGCACTCATACGCTTTCTTGTCTCTCATTTAAATCAGGCGCCGCATTTTCGACCAATCACCGGCGATCGAGCAGCTGCTGAGCGAAGATCGATGCGCACTTCAAGCAAAACAGATACAAACAGTGTCTAGAACAGCAAAACAAGTTGTAGATGTTTTGTTGGCCAATGCGAGTGATAGCTGGGTTCGCGGAGTGCCGTTTACTACGTAGCCAGGGATCGGTCCCAAATGCCCCCCAAGAAGGATTTGGGATGAAGATGATAAGAGCGACAAGATGAAGAAAACGTGGCTGCTGCTGTATCGACTCATCACAACAGAGCAGGCAACTTTGTACAGTTGGAAACCAAAATGACAGCAAAGTGGCTTTTCCGTCGTTTTTTGCTCTCAAGAGTACGTATTGAACACTGATTTTAGCCAGCACAAGGTAGCTTCATGTGGCAAAGGACGAGACAGATACAGTGGTACTCCCACTGAATCCATTCATAAACAGCTCCATTAGCAAAAGAGGGTGGACATAAATACTAAAACAGGGTACTCTCCCCTCTGTAAACTAATAGCACATACGAAGGGGTTACTATGTCACCCTAAATGTATGATAGTGCTGCTGTATTTCATTCAATAAGATTTGTTTTAATAAAGAGGCTCATATTAAGCAGAGGTATCAGAAGCTGCCAAGAAATTTCCTGCTAATCCACGTTGCAGAAACAATACGCGAAACGGACAAAGCCAGCACCAAGCAGACCAAAACACCACCAAGTTTGCCTTGGCTTTGGCATCTCGTGACCCTAAAAGTCACAGCAACTGCAACGTGGTGTTTAACCTTATTCTTGTACTTCGAGCATTCACACGCCACGTTCACTCGCCAAGTGGATTTTGATTTCTGTTTTCACGAATATTTTGAGGCTCTGCGGTTCGAAAAAGCGCGACGCGCCTGTTTGTCGTCATGTGAGCCATCTGTCCAGACTTGGGTCCAGGTTGGTTTGATCCAACTAACTTATTCACAGTGTATCTTATTCTCTCAAGACTTGAGCTTGACGAATGGTTGGCTGACCTTAGAACTTGCACATCATGGGAAATTGGTGTTCCCGATGTCGCGAACTGCGACAGCAACTTGGCTGTTCACTCGACTAAACTGTAAGCCCAGACGAGCTTTAGCTTCGTTATGCATCGCTGCTAACTTCTGAACGGACTTGCTCGCATCATCAGCGCCTGGTCAGTGGCCACCACCACCTCCATATATTATGCTAGCATTCTGTTGTCAAATGTGAGTTCATATTATGCGAACGTTTGATGTCAAACAAGTTGAGTGGCGATAAGGAAGTCGCACGAATGTCGTTCAATCTCGAAGCCAGTGCCTTTTCTTATCTAGTGTGTCCACACTATTTACATCTTATACCCTGCATAAAGTGTCCACACTATTTCTACCACTTGAACCCCTACCCCTTCCTTCTATATTTCGTGTGGACCACTCAAAACCTCATGCTCGTCAAAATCAAAATGAGCTCTTCAACATCTGCCGGTCTTCACATCAGTGGGTCTTCAAACTCACCAGAAGAGCTCCCCACTCAGCCACTCAGAACGCCACTCGCACTCTCGCCCCCGCCAGCGCACCCCAGTCCACCACCTCCGTCCAGGTACATTAGCCTCTGCCACCACTCACTCACTCATGACGCGGCGGACGCTCACGTGCCTCCTTGTCTCTCTCTCGCTCGTGCTGCTGCTCGTGTCGCAACTCAGCCTCGTCGCGTGGATGTCCAGCACCACCTCGTCCCCTCCCAAGAAACAGCGCACCGCCGACACCATGCTCACCAGCTTCGTTGTCGTGGACGCCGACAGTGACTTCCCCATCCAGAACCTGCCCTTCGGCGTTTTCTCCACGCGTCTCGACGCCGACAACAAGCGCATCGGCGTCGCCATCGGCCGCTTTGTACGCATTTTTCTATATTATTTTAATATGGATATGGGTGTGAATCGCTTGCGGATGAATAACTGTCGGCATGATGACGCTTGTATTATTGGGTTGTGTAGGTGCTCGACCTGTCGGTGCTCGCTGATGAGGGGCTCTTTGAAGGATTCGACGCCAAGTGCTTCAGCGAGGTGCGTGAAAAGAATTTCATGTTAAAGCTTCCAGTGGTTATATTAGTGTTCGTATGTTAACATAATAGCGGTGTTGTGGTACGTATCAGGCGGGCTTGAACAGCTTCATGGCCCAGGGCAGCCACGCGTGGGCCTCGGCGCGCGCCACGATCCAGAAGCTGCTCTCCGTGGACGAGCCGACGCTGCGCGACAACGAGCCGCTCAAGACCAAGGCTCTGATCCCCATGCACAACGTACGGACGCTCACGCGGCTGTAGTTGTTTTTGACGGAGATGTTGCTGAACTAATTGAATGCCGCCCTCTTTCTGTAGACGATCATGCACCTGCCAGCCAAGATCGGCGACTACACGGACTTTTACTCGTCGCGCGAGCACGCCACGAACGTCGGCGTCATGTTCCGCGGCAAGGACAACGCGCTCCAGCCCAACTGGTACGTCATAAGAGCTCTGTTGGCATCGTCTCCATTTTGCACACGTTGCTCACAAAGATTTCCTTTTATCAACAATTCCTCGCGACAGGCTCCACTTGCCAGTCGGCTACCACGGCCGCGCGTCGTCGGTTGTCGTCGCCGGCACGGAGGTCCGCCGCCCGCGTGGTCAGATCCAGGCCGACAAGGCCGACCCGTCCAAGGGATCGATTTACTCGCCGTCCCGCGTTTTTGACTTTGAGCTTGAGATGGTGCGCTGAAAAGATTTAGAAGACTGTGCTGTGTGCATATCATAGCTGGTGGGTTGACGATTTGACTTGTCTATGATTACAGGCGTTCTTTGTCGGACCATCGAACAAGCTCGGCGACCCGATCTCGATGGACAAGGCGGAGCAGCACATCTTTGGAGTTGTCCTCATGAACGACTGGAGTGGTACGCATTTACGAGTCTTGTTATTGGTGTATCATCACCAGAGTATGTTGTATTGACCCTGCATGTTGGCACCTTTTGTTCAGCTCGCGACATTCAAAAGTGGGAGTACGTCCCGCTCGGCCCGTTCGGGGCTAAGAACTTCGCCACGACCATCTCGCCGTGGGTCGTGCCGCTCGCGGCACTCGAGCCGTTCCGCTGCGAGCCAAGCTTCGGCCCCGTGCAGGACCCGGCGCCACTGGCGTACATCCAGGACCCTGAGTACGCGCGCGGCACGTACGACATCAAGCTCCAGGTGGCGATCCAGCCGGAGAACGAGACAACGGCGTACCCGATCACGAACAGCAACTTCCGCAACATGTACTGGAACATGAAGCAGCAGCTCGTGCACCACACGGTCACCGGTTGCAACATGCAGCCGGGCGACCTGCTGGCCAGCGGCACGATCAGTGGCCAGAGCGACGACAGCCTTGGCTCGATGCTTGAGCTCAGCTGGCAGGGCTCGCGCGAGATCCCGCTCGGCGACAGCGGCGCCGTGCGCAAGTTCATCCAGGATGGCGACACCGTGGCAGTGACCGGCTTCTGCCAGGGCGACGGCTACAGAATAGGCTTTGGCCCGTGCGATGGCAAGGTGCTCCCAGCCCACCAGTGATTCCGCCCATCGAGTCTCTACCTAGCAAGCTGCACGCTGGCTGCTGCACCGAGTCTGTGGCGGATGTGTGCAGCCATTTGCGTTTGAACATCATCGATCAATCAACACATCGCTGCTGCTTTTTATAACTCACTCATGAAATTGGTAGCCTTACAATAGATTGTGAGGTGCTATCACCAGTCATACAGTGCCGTAGCTAAATCGTGGTCTCGACCGGTTTGAAGAGCTCCTTGAGCGAGATCTTCTTGGCGCGGCCTTCGCTCAAAAATGCCGACGGGAATGCGACATGGTCGTCGGCGGCCTGCGATGGCAGCGCCTGGTTGCGATCGTCTCTCGCAGCCTCGTCGGTGCTGCTGATACTCGCACTGATCTCGACTGTTTCAGCTCCACTCGAAGCGAGTTTCGTCTCAAGCAGCGCAAAGTCCACACCCTGGGCCGTAGCTGCCGCGATAAGCATCTGATTCCACGATAGGAAAACGGAATCTCCCGGCTGCGCTGGCGCTCCAGTCGAGGCCTCAGCCTCAGCCACCACTGCCTCTGGTGCTTCAGTTGTCGCGGCTTGATGCTCGTGAGCTTCATAGCTCTTGATCTGCGTGATGGCGCACCGCTGGATCAGAAACGCGATCTTCCTACGCTCCTCAGCAGAGTACATCTGCTCTGCTGCTGTCTCCACCGTAGGAGTGCGAGTCGACTGGTGGGCGGACGCGACACGCTGCGTGTCAACAGCGCACACGGATGAAAACGATAGCAGCAGCCGCATGAGCAGCGACAGTGACGCGTGGTCGTCGCTCAAGTACCGAAAGTAGTCGTCCAGCACGGGGAACTCGCCCACAAACTCCTGCGAGAACACGGTCTGCGACGTGTGCAAGTACGCCGTCATCTCGCCCCGCAGCGACGTGGGCTTTCGCCCAAAGAGGTCGGCAAAGTACGCCACGCCCAGGTCGCTCAGCTTGCTCAGCTTCGTGAGCTCCGAGCTTGCCATGTCACCCAGACGCAGGTGCGGGTGCAGCGCGTGTGCCAGGATGAACAGAGGCTGCTCCAGCTCGCACCAGACGACCTCCAGCGCGCGCTGAATGGACGCAAAGCCCTCCGAGGCGTGGAAGAGGACGCCGATGTGGCGCACGGTCTCGGCGAAGCTTAATTGCTTCTCACTCGCGCTCTCGTACGCGCTGCTGAAGGCACGCAGCAGCAGCGACACGCGCTCTAGGAGACTGCGAGAGACCTTCTCGTCCACTTTTGCCTTGAGCTCTGCGTTCGTCGTGAACAGCATGCTTTCGTCCACGAGACTCTGCATGAGGAGCGAGCACTCCTGCCAGTCCTTGAACGGATCCGTGATGTGGGATGCGATGCGCACGATGCCCTCGCTCGTCCAGAGCTCGACGAGCGCAGTAACAAGCGACTGCACCTCTTCGGACGCAAAAACTTGCTGCAGACAGAACAGCAGTAGGGTCTGGAAGTCGAACACGAACACAACACGCGGCCAACGGGCTTGCAGGATCTTCACGGCACGGTCGAAGGCAGAGCTGAATGGGACCACAACGACCGCTGGCACGATCTGCTGGCGCTCTTCGCACAGGCGAAGCTGCGCATCTAGCCATCGCGCGACTTCGAGGCCATGCTGGTGAGCTACCGCAGGGATCTCTTCGGAAACAGCAGCAACGTCGTCATCTTCCAAGCGCTTCTTTAAGAGTTGGGGCACAGGGACCTGGGCTTTCCCATTTGTCAGCACACACTGCATCAATGGGATGCCACTGGATACAGTCGCAGTGCAGTGCATCGTGAGGGGCCAGATGCTCGAAGGTGATGCATCTGTACCCGCAGCAGTAGCAGCACTGCTAGCTCCGATCGTGGACGGGAGTGGCTCCTTCAACTGCTGCAGCTCCGAGGACACGACGTGGTCGTACGTCTCGTTAAGGATCTGCGTGCGCAGCTCGTGCGCCGTGGGCAGAAAGCTGTCCATCCCACCTGCTCCGGATGACAGGGCCTTGAACAGCTTCTTCGTGCTCTCGTTCTCGGTCCACTCGAACGGGAGGCGGTGCTGGATCGTAAATTCAAGCATCGAGCTGTCGAGCTCTGTGAGACCATCACGCGCCCCGACGCGCATTCGCTTGGCTGCTGGGTAGCCATGGCCCTCTCGTCCAAAGCTAGGGATGCCACCACTGGCAGGAGTGCTGATATTGTCCATCGCAAACGGCGACGTCTTGAGGGAGATCGTGAGCATATCCTGCGGCACGTGGGCGCACTTGGACAGGTGGGTCTGCATGTTAGCCTTGCGCCCAACCACGATGACCGGCTCCATAGTGCTCTTGAGCGACGCGGGGGCGTTCTCGAGCGCGTGTTGGCAAAAGTTGCAGCGCGCAAAGTAGTACGCGCTGTCCTTCTTGCGCTCGAGGCGCGTGAAGTACTGCCACTCGTCCAGCGCCAAGCGCGATGACGGGTTGGTCCCCACCACCGCCGCCGGCTTTCCACCAGCAGCAGTAGCAGCAGCTGCAATCGTATTCGCGAGGGCAATAGCCGCGGCAGCTGGCGAAGGCTGAGCTTGAGTCTTCTCACCATCAGCCGCTTCGTGCTGGCTACTGCTGGCCACTGGGGACGCTGAGCCTGGCGTTACGCTACGCACAAGGATGCGCCGCTCGACCGGCGGCAGCTCGCCCTGGAAGTGCGGACAGAGACTCAGGTGCTTGCGCAGCTTCTCGCGGCGGCCGACCATGCGCTCGGGGACCAGCACGCTCGTCTTGTCGTCATACGCGCGCTGACAGTGCTTGCAAACCGCGTAGAAGAAGTTGGTCTTGCCGATGTAGCCGTCGTCCTGCAGTCGCGTGAAGTGCTCCCATTCCTCCATCATGCAGTGCTTCCCGCGCCCGCCGCCTGTTAGAGATTCACACACGACAAACAGCACATGCAACCATTAGCACCAGAGCTACTTAACTAGCAGCATAATGACACACGTACGAGGGCCAATCACTTCGTCCGCGTCGATCTTGCGCTTGCGCTTAGTGGTGGTGGTGGCAGCAGCGACCTCTTCGCCACCAGCGACCTCTTCGCCACCAGCAGCTACGTCCGTAGCTACGGCCACAGTCTCACCAGCCTTGTCGCTCTCACCAGCAGCAGCAGTGTTGTCTTCCGCTAGAGCCACAGTCTCAGTGGCAGCAGCGCCGCCTCCCGCCACATCCTGCGGCAGCTGCGCCTTGACAACTGCCTGCTCGGCCTTGTAGCGCACGGCGTAAACCGGACAGGCCTTGAGGTGCGCCTTCATGGACGAGCGGCGGCCCGTGAGTTTGGCCGGCGGGTTCACCAGCTGCTTCTGCTGGAAGCCCCCAGCGCAGTGGCGGCACTGGACGAACCAGTACGACGAGTTGGGCACGCGGCCGCTCTCTGGCAGCTTTTCAAAGTGGACCCACTCGTCCATCGTGCATCCGCGGCCCATAACGCGACTTTGCTTGTTACGCTCGTTCTTTGCCTTGTCTTGTTTGGGTTTGTTTGTATTGTGTTTGTTTGTTAGCAAGGCTCGCTAACAAAAAATGGCTCGTTAGAATGTTTTGGCTTTGACTACCATTTTGACTATCTCGAAAATTAGGAACATTTGACTGCAATCTATTTTTCGTTTAATACCGTTATATTTCAAATAATTTCACGATTAACGGTGACGCTATCGGGGTTAATACAAACAGCATTCGCACAACATCCGCTGGAGCTGGAGCTGGAGCAGAGTCTACACGATGATGAACACTTTTGGGAATTTGACCTCCTTTGCACTAGCATAGCATTGGCCGTCATCCCAACCCTCGAGCCCTGCGCGCTCACCTACCTACATTTGGTGGTACACTTCTCGCCCAGCGCGCCGCAACCCTGGGCTCTTCCTACATGGGACGAATATTCAACCTTTCATTTGATGTTTGGAAACGAGTACATTTATTGGAATGCTCCAAGTAGTTTTCGTCACGCAATCGTGTCTCCTACACCACGCTCTCCATCTGTTGGAGTCGCTTTCGACGGCAACTTTAAGCTGAGCGAAGCCAGCCATGTATCAGACGCCTAGCTCAATGACGCGGTTGTCTTTGTCACTGGTGCCCTCTTATCGAGACACTCACCCACACCAGATACCACGAGTGCAGAAGCTGACACCAAAGTCATGTATATAAAAAAAAACTCTTTGAATTTCACCACTCAGGCACTTGCTGAGCACGTACTCTACCCTCCAGGTCTCGCATATTCCGACCACCATCAGACTAGAACGTGAATGACGTGGAGCTCTCGTCCTGACGTTTGCGCAGACGCTCGAAGCGCGCAGTGAGTTCATCAAAGTCTGGAATGCTGCTGTCGCTTGAAGTTGACACTTGAGTGCCGTTCATATCAGTTCGTGTTGGTGGCTGCACTGCTGCTACTACTGGAGGGTGCGTTGGTGCTGTTGCATGAGGTCCTACGTACGAAGAGCTCTGGTGCTGCTGGTGCTGGTAGTTTTGCTGGTGGTGTTGCTGTGGTGGCGGTTGAATATACGCCGAGTCGTGTTGCTGGTACTGCTGTTGCTGTTGGGTGTATTGCGGTAGTTGTGTTGCATACGAAGTTGGAACTGGAGGCGGCGCGTAGTGGTTGCCACCTGGCGCTGCAGGCGGCGGCGAGAACATTCGTGACGATGCTGATGGGTGAGGGACTCGAAACGCGCTCGAGTCGACTGGCTTCTCGATTGGCGCGGCAGGCATTGGTGGCGGAGGCGCTGGCTGCGAGGTCAACAGCGGCAATTCACAGTGAGCTGCGTAATAAACCAATGCCAGTACTGTTGTGTGCACGATACGTACCATGGCGTAGAGCTGGACGAAGCTTGGACCGGACACACCAGCGCTGGCGACGCTCATGCCCGTCGGCGCAGGGATCGGCGCGAGTGGATCGACAACTGCCTGCTCATCTGGCTCCCAGTCGACTTTAAACTGCTTTGCAATCTCTTTCATGTAGTTCACGACCAGGTACGCACTTGGCGGCTGCAGATTTTACAGGCACAACAAGCGAAAAAGGTCAGCAGCATACGAGTCACATATTGGACATCGTGGGTAGAAAATGAACGAACGAAGCGCACCTGGACGCTGAGCTTCTGGATCACGCGCTCATTCACGCAGCCGTCTACGTTGCGACTCGCGGCCGCCGCAAAATCCTGCCCGTACTTCTTCACGAGCTGCTTCTTCACCTGTATAAGCACACATAGTGCAGCCATAACGCCATCAATGACTTAGTCCAAACACAGTACTTCATCACATAAAAGGGAAGATACAACAAACGGACCTCCACGAGCTCTGGGATCTCTGTCCGGTTCGCCGCCCAGATGAGCGTGCACACGGCCTCTCGCATATCGTACGGGCACTCACGCTCCGTTTTCACCAAGCTCTGTGCGCATAGTCCATTACGAACAGTGTATACATACACAGATAGACAGAAGGTGAGCTCATTTGGCGCCACGTATAGACACACAAGTGGACACGCAAAGGGCGTTGGACACGCACCGCCCGTTCCGCGACGAGCTCGCAGAGCAGCTCGAGGATCTCGTAGCCCTCGACCGTGAAGTCGTCGCGGATGATGCCTTCGACCTACACACATACACACAAGTCATTCAACCAGTCAGGCGCCATAGCGGCCGCATGAGTCTGCAGTAAAAACAGGAACGCACCCGGATGCGCGCCTTCTCCTCCTTGCCGTCCTCCAGCAGCGTGGCGATCTCGCGCCGCACGGCCACCGCCGCGTTCGCCTTCTTGTTCTTGACGATGCCGATGCGGTGCACCGCCATCTTGAGGTTGGGCTTGAGCTTGTTCACGTTGAAGCCGAACATGCTGCTGGTGTCTTCGTCGTGTGCTGCGGGTGTCTTGGGCAATGAGCAGGTCAGAGTTGGGTTCTCTTCTTGTTTTTTTTATCACCCAATTAGCGACAGTAACTATACTTTAACCTAACGTACCCTTTCAGATTCGTTTGTATCGTTTATAAAGGGTATATATAACTGTACCAGAAGTCCTCAGTTTGACACTTTCATTCAACCTCTAGAAATAAAACTCATTCGGTGCAATGCGATCACTATTCACGCTACATCATTCACGCTGGATCCACAAAAGCGGAATGTTGGTAGTGTGTGACACCATGCACGATACGAAAATCCATTCAACTCCATGTGGTGGCGGTCTTGTGTCAATACGGATGGACGTACACCAAAGGTCACCACACCCAGAAACACGCTCTGCGAATGCATGCAATTGATTTTATATACGTTGCCTCGGCCTCGTGTCGCCACTCTCTCTTGTTCCGGGCTCTTCGCTTTTGTGTCTCCCTGGCTAGTCCGCCCAGGACGGCGGCTTCTTGCGGCCCGTGTACGTTCGTCGCGTCCGCGTGGCATCACCGCCGGGCTCGGACACGGTGGATCGCGCGAGCGGGTCCGTGCTGCTCATGTCGCTGTCGCAACGCTTATCGTCTTCACGATGCGACTTGCGCAGGCTGCGGAAGATGCCTAAGTGCGACTTGGGGTGCGTCTGCTGCTGCTGCGATTGCCCTCGGCCGCTCCTCGGCAGCTTGGCCAGCGAGTCGTCGCTGTAGCCCGAGTTGCCGCTGGAGCTCGAGGCGCTCAGGCGCGCCGAGCGCTCCGAGCCGTGGCGTAGCTCACGCTGCTGCAGCTTCTCCACCGACTCGAAGTACACGACGTCTTCGATATCCGCCTCGTCCTGTCGCACAGATCTGCTACTGCTGGCAAGCGACGGTGCCGAGGATGACGACGAGCCGTGTGTGCTAATGCTGCTGTTGCTACTGTCGGTGTGCAGCTTGGACGCGGGTTTCTTGGACGTTGGACTACCGACACCACCGCTGCTACTGCCGTGACGCTTCTCCCAGAGGCGGAAGTAGTACCAGGCTGTGAGCGACATGTACGTGAACCAAATGAACGCCGTCTTGCGCAGCCGTGGGCTCACGTACAGCAGCGCGAGCACCACGATGAGCACTGAGAGGCTCCACGCGAACCACGACATGTCAACAGATGCTTGCCTTCCTCTTGCTGAACTCACTGGGGTTGGCGCTCTTACTGGGCGCTCGTACTGGTAGCTGCTTGTGTTTCGGAGGCGCGTGTGCAGGTGACTACGAGGTCGCAGGCCACACAGGCAGGTTGGTAGACAGGGGGTTCGTTCGTTATCCGCACACGCCTGGGTGTGCTCGTCGCGGGCGGAAGGAAGTCTATTCCTGTTGCTGCTCTTGTCGCCGACCACAATTTAGAATGCTGTGTGTGAGAGAAGTCGGAAAGCAGCTCGCAAACATTAGGGATGAAAAGCCATTAGAAACAAACCATAATTTTGCAGAAAACTGGTTCGTTTCGACTTACTTGACATTTGTATGAAAGTTCGCCGCCTTGTTTTGAGAATCGCGATTTCAAAAAACTTTATACGAAATGATGACGCCCCTCTCTATGATAGGTGATAGGTGTTGACGCAGGGGTATATCTGTTTCAACCCGCGGCGGAAAATGTCGGGTGAGCCAATTTGCAAAGTTATCGCGGCAAAAAAGTAAAAAAAAAGTGCGAATCTGCCGGATTTAGCCTCCATTGCAATTTGTCTCGACAAATTACTCAATTACACCGGTATATATTATTGTCCCGGACACTCGGGATCGGGCAGCAGGAAATTTGATACATTTTCTTGAGCGGGCAACCGAATTTTCTTTTTGCCCATCCCAAGTTGCCTATTTTTAGATGTAGAAAAAACATATTTTTAGAGCAGTTTTAGCGCAGGGTTTGCGGTGCCGCCCTATGTGGTTCTCATTTTCACGATGAACGCGCAGCACAAACTGAGCGTCATGGAAAGTACCTGGTAATCAAGACTCATCAGTACGTCCTCCAAGAGAGACGAGAAGGCCAAACAGGCAGCGATATTAACACACGCGCACGTGCCTCAGCCTGCCTCGGGTTTCCCCCGAGAACGATCTCCAACGTGATCACGGAGTGAAATAATGCTCCTGACAACGTGTTCGTCCAGGTAAGTTGTGGTGTTTTGATGAAAACTGCGTGCAACGGTGTAGCCATAATAATCAACTGTTTATTAATGCATGTGTTTGGCAAATTTACAGAGGATGCGCGTGCTCGTTCCTTGAATTCCTGGGATCAATGATCAGAGCGTTATTTCGGATTCCAACAAAGCACTTCTCTCCATCACGGCGCAACTGATCTACACAATGCCGAAGGAGCGCAATGACATTGAAATTCACGTAAGAACAATGCGCCGCTTTTTTTTTTTAAATAACCTTGGCAGCAGCGCTACTATCTGGCGGAAACGCCAGCAAACGTGGCGTTCGGACAGCAATATCTCACCAAGAAGCTCGTTAACAGAGACAGCAACAATAACCTAGTGCGGCTTGAAGTCTTTCTCGATGAATCCTACTGTAATTTGCACCACATCTCACTCTAAGACGTGGCTCCGTGGCGACAAAGTCCGATTTCCTCGGAGTGGCGGCGGACCAAGGTGAGGATTTTGACTTTATTTTTTAATGTGCGATTCTATTTTTTTTTTTAACTGTTTGTATATTTTTTGTGCAGAGTGTGCATCGTTGGAGCCGGCGTGGTTAGCAGGATGGGGAACATCATTTGAGGTTCGTTTGTGCAAGACTCTCTCGTGGTATAGAACTGTGCAAAGGGTCCTTCCAGTGACGCAGAAGACGACTAGCACGGCAACTTCAGCGCAGAGCTCTTCGGAAACTGGTTCAAGAAGCTCTGTGTCATGCTTCGGCGAGGTTATGGCGGTTGCAAGATACATCTGGACAGAGCCAAGTATCATATGCACATCACCAAGCCAGTTGTCACTGCTTCAAGCAGGAAAGATGCAATAAGCAGTGGTCCAACGCACAGGCTATGTTTGTTTGTCTCTTTTTGTGGTTTATACTGTATATTGGTATTGAATTTGCATCCCTGTTTTTTTCTCTAGGTATCGAGTTTCTGACAGCTCGATGAAGAACAATTTATTCGTACTGGTGCGCCAACATAACGACACCAATTTATGAAGCACAAATGCTGGCGACAGCCCATGGCTACTACCTCTTCTTCACGCCCCCGTATCATCCCGAACTGCAACCGATTGAGCTGGTCTGGGGAAACATTAAGAACCAAATTGCTCGCGCCCCAGCTCAACGTATGGATGATTTGATCTTGAAACTCGATCATGCATTTGCAGCAGTGAGATCAAGTTATTGATGCTCATTTTCCCGTCATGTGCAGCAATTTGAGGACAAGTACGCAGTAGAGTCTGTCCCAACGATTGAAGAGGCCAGAGACCAGCATTAGCGAGGCACTCGCCACACAGGAAACGCCGAACGCTAGCACAAGCGAATAGCCTTACATATAGATAACCTGCATAAGAAACTGGATGAGCTGAATGGTGATCCCTCGCGAGCCAATGCTGGGCGGTGTCGAACGCGCTCGAGTCTCGTGCGCGTGACGTCATCGTGTCATCGCCTTTGACAGCGAGGCCCGTCGTCGGTGCGGCCATATAGAATTTGGTCGGTCGCGCACGTGCTGGGAAGAGTCGTGGCGACCCCAAGGAATGGCGGCTGGTGCGGAGCACGGCTCCACGTGAATACGCGAGACTGTTTGGGGACTAGAAGTCTCAGTGTGGGTTTATTTTTATGTTTTGTAGGCGAACGGTCTCGGAGAACTTGCTATGCAATAAACATCCTATACAATATGAAAATGAAGAGCACTGATTGGCCAGTTCTCCGGTCTTTAAATTAAGCTGTGGAACTACCTTCACTCACCTTAACTATATTTTGCCATGAAATCCGCCGCCCGAGTGGTTTCACAAAAATAGCCGCGGCACAGAAACCTCGCAATGGTCGGAAGATCTTAACTTAGCGTGACAACGTAATCTCCCTCTATTCCAGGATAGCTGATCCCGCCACCGAAAATGGCGTGACCCACACCACAAGACGTCGTTTCGTGCCTCATCTTCAAGCACCACAAGAGATCACTTGAGCAATCCCTGTAGAGAAGAGCTACAAAGACGCCATGGGCGACTCCATCGAGGCGCTGATCCCCAAGACACAGGAGCTGCTACAGCCGCTGATCGCCAAGCCCAAGCTCGCGGACAAGCTGCTCATGAAGCCGCCCTTCCGCTTCCTGCACGACATCTTCTCGGCGCTCGCGCAGTCCGCGGGCTTCGCCAAGGGCCTCTACAACGACTTTGAGCTCGAGTCAGCCAACATGAAGGATAAGAACCAGAAGATCACGTACCTCGACAAGATGGTCGTGTGCGTGGGCCAGTGCCTCGGCAAGGACGTGGACGTGCGCTCGGCCAAGATCGTCGCTGGACTCGAGCCGGAGAACACCAACCTCTTCCTCCAGGCACTGGCGCAGGCGGCCGCCAACAAGTCACTCGACTGGGCCGGCGCCGTGCAGAAGACGCTTGCCAAGATTCCATCGCTCACGCCTGAGGGTGGCTCGGCGCTGCCTGCTGCGGCGTCCTCAGCACCAGCGGAGGCCAAGGCGAGTGCACCAGCGGATCGCCCGGCGTCAAAAGAGCGGCCGAGCTCATCCGAAGCTGAGAAGGCGGCTGCTGCTGAAGCAAAAGCAAAGGACAAGGTGGATTGCGATGAGTTGAGTGGATTTACTTATCAATGAGCTGACAAAGGTCTAATATACTGCTCATCTAGGCTCGTAAGGAGAAAGAGGAAGCGGACCGCAAGGACAAGGAGCTCAAGGCCGAGGCGGCCGCCAAGAGGCGCGAGGCCGACGAAGCCAAAGCCACCAAGGTCGAGGCCAAGCCAGCACCAACAGTCGAGATGCCCAGCGCCGCCGACCCTAAGAGCGACAGCAACTCGCGCGCATCGTCGTCGTCTTCGTCGCGAGGCGCCAAGGCCCCGCCCGACAACAACAAGGAGATGGGCGACTCTAACACGCAGCAGATCAACGATTGTAACGGCGACGTCGAGCGCACCAAGGACGTGGTCGAAAAGGTCATCCAGAAGCCCAAAATGGCGGTCAAGCTGCTCAGCAAGCCGCCGTTTCGGTTCATCCACGACATTGTGACCGAGATCACGCGCGTCACGGGCTTCGCCGACGGTCTCTACAACGCCGAGGAGCTTGACTCAGCGAGCATCAAGGAGAAAGGCCCCAAGATCGACTACCTCAACAAGATCATCCTTTGCGTGAGTTGCCAGCTCAACATCGAGATCGAGGCCAAGCCGGCCAAGATCGTCGCGGGCCTCGAGCCAGACGACACGAATAAGTTCCTCCAGCTGCTGGTCATCGCCTGTCGCACGGGCAGTTCGGCTGAGGCTGTGCAGCGCGTTCTCTCAGGGGACACAGCCGTCCGCGTCTCAAAGAAGGCCGCCAGTGGTGGGAACTCTTCAAAGGGAGCCGAGCGGGAGGTGACGCCTGAGGCCAAATTGTCTTCGAGGTCCACTACGCCACTGGAGACCAAGGGCCGGCCATCCTCGAAAGAGGGCAAAGAGTCGGCGAATGCAGCGGCGCCCAGTGCTGGTGCAGGAACGTTCGGCGGCCCCATGAAGCCGCTTGCGCTCAAGACCGAGGACAACGAGAATGACGAGAATACGAACCTGCGCTTCAACTCGTCCGAGGCGAAAGACAACGGCGAGGACCACCAGGGCGGCACAGCCCCTGGGACCAGCGGCGGGCTTGGCACGAGTCGCACGTCGCGTCCAACTACGGCGCGTCGCCGTCCACCAAAGCTCAAAGAGAACGTGACCGAGATCGGGCGGCTCACGGTGCACGACACGAAAGTGGCGCCCGTGGTCGGGATCATGAAGGACGGTGACAACGGCGACAGCGACGACGGCGAAAACGTCGACGACAACAACCCCAGCGGTAGCGGGAACAATAACAATGCATCGTCACTTTTGCACGACGAGGGCGGCGCTGGCGGCGGGGCTCACGGCAAGCTCGTGCGCGACATTCTCAAGGACCAGACTGCCGAGGAAGTCGCTCGCAAGCAGAAGGAGGACGAAGATACTGCCGGCGGCGGCAACGAAGCCGAGACGGGCATCCGATTGGGCCGGCGCAAGAAATCCTTTAAGGATAAGTCCAAGAGCGGCGCGTCCAACACGGCCGAGATGAACGAGCTGCGCGGCAACATCCAGAAGATCTGCCAAGCGACCAACCCCGTGGGTAAGGGCGTCGAGTTCGTGCACGAAGACCTGGACGCCATGTCCAAGGAGCTCGAGCAGTGGAAGAAGGAGTACGAGAAGAAGCGCGAACTCTTCGACGAGGAGAAGAAGAAGACTGACGAGGCCCTGCAGCCGCTGCAGATGCAGTTGCTCGAGGTCGACGAGCTCATCAAGGAGCAGGTGCACAAGATCAACTCGCTCAAGGCCACGATCGCCAAGAATGAAGAGAAGACCCAGAAGCTCCTGCACATGGTTGTCTCGGCCTAGGTGATTTGACTCAGCTGTTGCTCTTCGACGCTTAGGTTTGGGGCGGATACTGCATGTGGTATGATAGTAGACTATTTTATTCCACTGCCCCCATGATCTGGGCTTCTCAGCAAACGAAGTCTTTAGCTCTCTGACTCGCTCTTCTTGCCCAAACGCTCCTGGACCTCGGGCATGTCGAGCTCCCGCTGCTTGACGCGCTTGGGCACCCAGGACTCCTTGAGACTGAGCTTCTCACGTCGCAGGTCACCCAGGAGCGCGATTTCATCGCTGTGTGCCACCCAGTGTTCCGACTGCTCCGCCAGCGTCGGGTTGTTGACGATCTGTGGGTACCACTGCGCGCGGATCTCTTGTTTCTCCTGGTCGCTCAGGTCCCCGCGGACATCTGGGAACCAATCAAATAGCCGCTGGATGACCAGCGCCGTGGCCACCGACAAATTCAAGCTCTCAGTAAAGCCGAAAATCGGAAAGTAGACCCGCTGGTCGGCCGCGCTGAGCATCTCGGCGCTCACGCCGTCGGTCTCACGGCCGATCACGACAGCGAGCTTGGGCGGCAGTGTATCGGGCTTGGCGTCCGCAGTCAGCGAGAGCGCCTGGGGCGACAGATCCGTGGCCCAGATCGTGCGGCCATCCGCACGCAGCGCGGCGATGCAGTCCGAGATGCTCGCGAACTCACGGATGCTGAGCCAGACCGAGCAGTTCTTCGTGATTTTTTTTGTGCCGCCCGACTTGTGCTTCTTCACCTGGCGCTCGTTCGCGCTGATGAGCCACACGTGTTGGATGCCTAGCGCTATGAGGACACAAAGCCATATTCACAATCAGAACCCTAACATAAACCATGCAATCCAGCCAGCTCAACCAACGACTGTACCTTCAGCAGTTCGCAGCACGGCCTGGTGGTTGTGCGAGTCCATGCATTGCTCCAAGACCAGCACGATGCGCCCTTCAACACATACGTCATCAGAGAGTTAGTGCAAAGGCCAGCTCCCATTTGCGATGGTCACTGCCAGTGAGGAGCTGGTGTGCTACGAACCTGTTCGATGGTGGAGAACGGTCTCGGCGCGGCGCAGACGCTCCGGCGCAGCATCCAGTTGACGTGCATCTGCTGCTACAGTAGCTTCTCCTGCATGCCATCAACCAGCAGCCAACAGGTCAGCGACATTTTCTACCAGGCGTGCCTGGAGCAGCGCAACTGCGCCATCGCAATTTGCTTCAAGATCACTCGTCCGCGACGAACCTGCTCGCGCTTCCATTGCTTTGCTTTTGTTCATGTCACTTGTTGTTGAGTGGCAAACTGTTCCAATTGTGATCACCAGTTTTTTTGCCCATAGGAAAAGTGGTCTAAACAAGGGTTGATTTGTGTCTTATAACCGGCACATCACCCAATGATCAGGGTGCAAATCAGGTTAAATGAAGCTAAATAGGGATGATCTCTTTTTACACTCTTTTTTACACTAGCTAATTAGGGCGGCTCTCGTGCTCTAAACTGGTCAGTGTGCTTGCATTACGAACAGCACTCTTATTACCGTAAAACACTAGTTATATCCGACGTTTTGCTATATCCGAAAACGATATGCAGCCAATCAAAGGGCTTTAAAGTTGACAGCGGTGTTCATTTGTTGTATCCAACTCCATACTATCGCAGTCAGCCAGATTGATGGCTGCAATAAGTGCGCACACAAGCAGCAGAGCTGAAATGAACTCATATTTGCATTTCTCGTCATGCTAAGCGGTCAAACCCGCGCCAGTGAAGACGGTGAAAGGAAGCCGCATCAGTATGCAATGGCAGTTCCCACGCACAGCTTCCGCCTCGCCGCTATCCAGCACCTCGAATATCATGGCATGCTTGCGACTCTAGAGCAGTTCTACCCAGGACTCTCTGGCCCTCCTCGTGAAACAAAGCGCAAGAGCATCTACCTGCAGGTGAAGAACAGAGAGAAGATCGAGTGTCTGTGTCAGCTGCAGACTACGAGCGAATAGCGCCGAGCCCGTGACATGGGTGCTGCAACCACGCTACCTAGAGACGCTGAGCTCGTCTTGCTTAAGTGGATCAACAGCTATCGTGAGGAAGGATCGCCCGTATCGGCTTTGATGCTTCAACGCAAGGCCCTCCAATTGGCGCAGGAGCCCAGCATCTCCACAGAAGTGTTTTTGGCTTCCTGGATGTGGTAGAAGGCGTGTCTCCAGCGCCACTCTCTCTCCTTCCGGTCGAGGATTCGTCAAGACCAGCTCTCGCCTGCATACTCAGCCGCAATGGTGGAAAATTATCAGCGGCGCTCCGAGTCCAGATGCACGAACTAGGTCTCGATGCGACTTACAATGTGGATCAGACCTATCTTCTTCTTTTTTTGGCACATACGCACCAGAACCATCGCTACCAAGGGAGTCCAGACGGTGTGGGTGCGCTCTGGAGGCAAGTGAAAGGAGAGAAAATGACGTGTATGCTGCTCGACGATTCGTTCAGCAATAAGTACAAGGCATTCTTTGTTCTGAAGACAGCGATGGTGAGCAAGAGGGAGACTACGGATGCCAATACTGTGCATCATAACTGCTGTGATAAGCGTCTATGAATCAAGACAAACGAGCTACAGTTGAAGTTCGGCGTTCAGATCTACGAAAACTGAAATGCATGGTGGAACTCGAAGCTGTCGGTGCGTTTCCTGGAATACCACGTTGGAGACCGCAGAAGCAAGATCATCCCCACTATCCTCCTTTTCTGGGACGACTTTTCGGTGCACTGGACTGAACGAGTGCAGCAGTGCCCCAAGGAGCACAGCGTGACCCTCATGAAGGTTCCTCTCAGCTACACAAGTGTGTGCCAACCCGCTGACGTGTCTTGGAACACCTCGCTCAAGCAACTCCTTCGAATGCGCTGGGCAGAGCAGCTCCATGACCAACTCGATCGCCATGACAGAGAAGCTGGTAAGTTCAGGCTGGGGCCTCCCATCCGCGAAGATATGGTGAAGTGGCTCTCTAACACATGAAAAGAACTCTCTCTCGCAACTGTTGGCGATGGCTTTTCGCCGATACTTGCTGAGCGAGAGCTCGCTGAGCACGTACAAGAGAGCTACAACATTTTAGCCTCTCGTCTTGAACAAATACATCGTCTTGATAGCAAGGTCGGTATTGCCACTGCTGAAAGCGATGTCGTTGATAGCGTTCTAAATAGTGCTGACGTGTGAGGACACAACAACAAACATACATGTTAGAATGAATTTAGATGAAATGATGAACAAGCAAAACAGTTTCTAGCCATTTTGTATGTGCGGAGCATTAACGGGATTTGAACCCGCGCCAACCCTGCTCGCCAAAGTGCCCTCAGTAAGCCCCTGAACCGCTCGGACTGTCAACACATACAATTCTCGCAATGAAATTCGTAGCCATACCAAATCAAGTAATAACACACTGCAAGTGAGCATTTACGTTTTTTTCTTCACAAATCTATCCACATTGAAATATCGCTGTCGAATATAACTAAACTCTATGTCAGTTATTAAGTCACATAGTTTTCTACACTTTATTTTTGAGTGAGCAATCGGATTGAGCTGCGATCTTCAGAGGGCACGGGCTGGACACTATCTGATACACTGCAAGAAACCGCAATTCAAAAG